>ML660816.1:1538608-1605652 GCA_007570785.1 Antilocapra americana | reverse complement strand
TTATATCTTCTTTGGAGAAGTGTCTGTTAAGTTCTTTGGCCCACTTTTTAATTGGGTTGTTTATTTTTCTAGAATGGAGCTGCAGGAGTTGTTTGTATATTTTTGAGATTAATTGTTTGTCTGTTGCTTCATTGGCTATTATTTTCTCCCATTCTGAAGGCTGTCTTTTCACCTTGCTTATAGTTTCCTTTGTTGTGCAAAAGCTTTTAATTTTAATTAGGTCCCATTTGTTTATTCGAGTTTTTATTTCCAATATTCTGGGAGGTGGGTCATGGAGTATCCCGCTTTGGATTATAGCAGAGAGTGTTTTGCCTATGTTATCCTCTAGGAGTTTTATAGTTTCTGGTCTTATGCTTAGATCTTTGATCCATTTTGAGTTTATCTTTGTGTATGGTGTTAGAAAGTGATCTAGTTTCATTCTTTTACAAGTGGCTGTCCAGTTTTCCCAGCACCACTTGTTAAAGAGGTTGTCTTTTCTCCATTGTATATTCTTGCCTCCTTTGTCAAAGATAAGGTGTCCATAGTTGCGTGGATTTATCTCTGGGCTTTCTATTCTGTTCCATTGATCTATATTTCTGTCTTTGTGCCAGTACCACACTGTCTTAATGACTGTGGATTTGTAGTATAGCCTAAAGTCAGGTAGGTTGATTCCGCCAGTTCCATTCTTCTTTCTCAAGATTGCTTTGGCTATACGAGGTTTTTTGTATTTCCATACAAATTGAGAAATTATTTGTTCTATTTCTTTGAAGAAGACCTCTGGTAGCTTGATAGGAATTGCATTGAATCTATAGATTGCTTTAGGTAGTATACTCATTTTCACTATATTGATTCTTCCAATCCACGAGCACGGTACATTTCTCCATCTGTTTGTGTCCTCCTTGATTTCTTTCATCAGTGTTTTATAGTTTTCTATATACAAGTCTTTTGATTCTTTAGGTAGAAATACTCCTAAGTATTTTATTCTTTTTGTTTCGATGGTGAATGGAATTGTTTCCTTAATTTCTCTTTCTGATTTCTCACTGTTAGTGTATAGGAATGCCAGGGATTTCTGTGTGTTGATTTTATATCCTGAAACTTTGCTATATTCACTGATTAGCTCTAGTAATTTTCTCGTAGAGTCTTTAGGGTTTTCAATATAGAGGATCATGTCATCTGCAAACAGAGAGAGTTTTACTTCTTCTTTTCCAATCTGTATTCCTTTGATTTCTTTATCTGCTCTGATTGCTGTGGCCAAAACTTCCAAAACTATGTTGAATAGTAGTGGTGAGAGTGGGCACCCTTGTCTTGTCCCTGATTTCAGGGGGAATGCTTCCAGTTTTTCACCATTGAGGATAATGTTTGCTGTGGGTTTGTCATATATAGCTTTTATTATGTTGAGGTATGTTCCTTCTATTCCTGCTTTTTGGAGGGTTTTTATCATAAATGGATGTTGAATTTTGTCAAAGGCTTTCTCTGCATCTATTGAGATAATCATGTGATTTTTATTTTTTAATTTGTTAATGTGGTGTATTACATTGATCGATTTACGAATATTGAAGAATCCTTGCATCCCTGGGATAAAGCCTACTTGATCATGATGTATGATCTTTTTGATGTGTTGTTGGATTCTATTTGCTAGAATTTTGTTGAGGATTTTTGCGTCTAAGTTCATCAGTGATATTGGCCTGTAGTTTTCTTTTTTTGTGGCATCTTTGCCAGGTTTTGGAATTAGGGTGATGGAGGCCTCATAGAATGAGTTTGGAAGTTTACCTTCGTCTGCAATTTTCTGGAAGAGTTTGAGTAGAATAGGTGTTAGCTCTTCTCTAAATTTTTGGTAGAATTCAGCTGTGAAGCCATCTGGTCCTGGGCTTTTGTTTTTTGGAAGATTTCTGATTACAGTTTCAATTTCCGTGCTTGTGATGGGTCTATTAATATTATCTATCTCTTCCTGGTTTAGTCTTGGAAAGTTATACTTTTCTAGGAATTTGTCCATTTCATCCAAATTGTCCAGTTTATTTGCATATAGTTGCTGATAATAGTCTCTTATGATCCTTTGTATTTCTGTGTTTTCTGTTGTGATCTCTCCGTTTTCATTTCTAATTCTGTTGATTTGGTTCTTTTCCCTTTGTTTCTTGATGAGTCTGGCTAATGGTTTGTCAATTTTATTTATCTTCTCAAAGAACCAGCTTTTGGCTTGGTTGATTTTTGCTATGGTCACTTTTGATTCCTTTACATTTATTTCTGCCCTGATCTTTAAGATTTCTTTCCTTCTACTAGACCTGGGCTTCTGCATCTCTTCCCTTTCTAGTTGCTTTAGGTGTAAAGTAAGGTCATTTATTTGATTTTTTTCTTGTTTCCTGAGGTGAGCTTGTATTGCTATGAACTTTCCCCTTAGCATTGCTTTCACAGTGTCCCATAGGTTTTGAGCTGTTGTGTTTTCATTTTCATTCGTTTCCATGCATAACTGAATTTCATTTTTAATTTCTTCTGCGATTTGTTGGTTATTCAGCAGTGTGTTGTTGAGCCTCCATATGTTGGAAGTTTTGAGAGGTTTTCTCCTGTAGTTGATATCTAATCTCACTGCATTGTGGTCAGAAAAGATGCTTGGGATGATTTCAATATTTTTGAATTTATCAAGGTTAGATTTATGGCCCAGGATGTGATCTATCCTGGAGAAGGTCCCGTGTGCACTTGAGAAAAAGGTGAAATTCCTTGTTTTGGGGTGGAATGACCTATAGATATCAATTAGGTCTAGTTGGTCTATTGTTTCATTTAAAGTTTGAATTTCCTTGTTACTTTTCTGTCTAGTTGATCTATCCATTGGTGTGAGTGGTGTATTAAAGTCTCCCACTATTATTGTGTTGTTGTTGATTTCCCCTTTCATATTTGTTAGCATTTGCCTTACATATTGTGGAGCTCCTATGTTAGGTGCATAAATATTTATAATTGTTATTTCTTCTTCCTCGATTGATCCTTTGATCATTATGTAATGTCCATCTTTATATCTTTTCACTGCCTTTATTTTAAAGTCTACTTTATCAGATATGAGTATTGCCACTCCTGCTTTCTTTTGGTCTTTATTTGCATGGAATATCTTTTTCCAGCCTTTAACTTTCAGTCTATATGTGTCCCTAGGTTTGAGGTGGGTCTCTTGTAGACAACATATATAGGGGTCTTGTTTCTGTATCCAATCGGCCAATCTTTGTCTTTTGGTTTCAATGTAATGTTTTAGGGGATCATCCTTATCCTAGCGTGTATAATGCTTCATTCTTTTTTATTGCAAAATATTTAAATCTATTTCATTGTATGCATACACCATATTTTGTTATCCATTCATCAGTTGATTCAGGTTGTTTATACCTCTTAGCTATTGTGAATACTATTGTTATGAACATTCATACACTAGTATTCATATGAACATGTACTTTCATTTTCTTAGTTAGGTACAGGTAGAATCAATTGAGCATATGGTAATTCTATATTTAACAATTTGAGGAATTTCCAACATGTTTTTCATCATGGCTACACAATTTTAAATTCCCACTAGGAATATATGAGGGTTTCAATTTCCTGACATTCTCTCCAACACTTGCTGTCTCTCTCTGTGATTGTAGCCATTCTAGTGGATGTGATGTGGTCATTATGATTTTGCCTTTTTGTTTGCCTAATGCCCAGTGATGGTGAGCATCTTTTCATATGTTTATTAGCCACCCATGTGTCTTTCTTGGAGAAATGTATTCAATATCTTTTTAATATTGAGTTGTCAGAGTTATTTAGATGGTCTAGACACAAATTCCCTATGAGAAATATAATTTTATAATAAAAATATCTGCAAATGTTTTCTCCAAATTTTTGGGTTGTCTTTTAATTTTCTTTATGGTGTCCTTTGAAATCTATCAAGTTTCTGCAATGTTGCTTTGTTCTTAGTGTTGTATCTGAGAAATTACTGCCTAGGCAGAGATTGCAAAATGTCACTTCTGTGTTTTCTCCTAAAAGTTTTAGTTTTATCTCTTACATTTAGTTCTGTGAGCCATTTTGAGTTAATTGGTGTGCATAATATAAACTAGGAATTCATATTTATTCTTCTAAATGTGGGTATTCATGCAATCTACTTATTTAAGCAATATCTGTTGCTAACAAGAAAGACTATTATTTCCCTATGAAGTTCTACTGGCCTTGGCATATTTAATTTTATTATTTTGTTAATTATTTGTTTAATTTACTTATTTTGAATATGATTTTCTGTTTTCTTTCTTCTATTTAGTTTGGGTTCAATTTGTTGTCTGTTTTCTAATTTCTTGAGGCAGATACTTAGGTTACTGAATATCAACTTTCTTCTTTTCTAATATATATATTTTAAGGCTATAAATTTATAAGTGCATCTTTACTTATTATTATGTGACAGAGGAAATATATATTTATGTCAATTATCATTTGATTCAAAATAGTTTCATGCATTCAGTGAGATTTTTTTAACTCATAGGGTATTTTTGGGTGGATTTCATTGCTTTTTGTTAGTTTTGTTTTGTATGTAATTTTTAAAGGTTATAATCCATTTACAGTTAGTACAACATATTAGGGATGTTCTCTGAATTGAACCATACATCCTTGTAGCCTTACACCCAATAATTTGTACCTCCCAACCCACCACTCCTATATCATTCCTCCCTCCCTCATTGTTAACCACTAGTTTGCTCTCTATATTTGTGAGTTTGCTTCTTTTTTTGTTATATTCACTAGTTTGTTGTCTTTTTTTTAATATTCAACATGTGATACTATACAATATTTGCCTTACTCTGTATGACTTTTTCACTTAATATTATTCTCATCCATGTTACTGCAAACAACAAAATTCTATTCTTTTATATGGCTATATGTAATATTCCATTGGACTTTCCAGGTGGCACTAGTGGTAGAGAACCTGCCTGCCAATGCAGGAGACATAAGAGATATGGGTTCAATCTCTGAGTTGGGAAGATCCCGTGGAATCATGGTGACCCACTCTGGTACTCTTGCCTGGAGAATCCAACAGAGGAGCCTGATGGGCTACAGTCCATAGGGTCTCAAAGAGATGAACACTACTGAAGTGACATAGCATACTCACAGTATTCCATTATATACATATTCCATTCATTATCCATTTATCTGTTGATGGAGATTTACGTTTCATTGGCAACTGCAGGTTGCTACTATGAACATCAGAGTATATATATCTTTTTGAATTAATGTTTTTATTTTTTTCAGCTATATACCTTCAAGTAGATTTGCTAGGTAATGCAGTAGTTCCATCTTTAGTTTTTTGAGAAACCTCCATGTTTTCCTCAGTAGCTGCACCAATTTACATTCCCAACCACAGTGTAAGAGGACTTTTATTTTCTCATAGGCTCAGCAACATTTGCTATTTATTTATTTTGTGAGAGTCATTCTGATAAGTGTGAGTGATATCTCGTGGTTTTGTTGCAATCCCTGATGATTAGCAATGTTGAACATCTTTTTATGTGTCTGTTGGTCATCTGGTCTTCCTCTTTGGAAAAGAACATATCTATTCAGTTCTTCTGCTCATTTTTTCAAATGCTGTGACTGATAAAGGATTAATATCCAACATTTATAAATAGCTCACATAACTCAACATAAAAAAGAAACTTATTTAGAAATGCGTAGAAGAACTCATAGGATAATAGAGATGCCCTTCTTAGTTTTAAGATACTGAAGGATTTTTCTTTCTCTTTCTTTTTCTTTTTTTGAAGTGGGCGGGGGGCACATGGCTTGAAGAATCTTAATTCCCAACCAGGGAATTTTATCACTATAAGTTTTTTTCTTTAATATAGTAATGCTTTTTTTTTCATTTGATATCTGTTCCACTCTATCAACTTTCATTATGTTAGTATTTGTATAACATATCTTTTTTGCACTTGTAATACTTTTCATTTTTCTTTTTATTGTATTTAAATTATGTCTGTTATATATAGCTTTCAAAGGTTGTTTCTATCTACATGGAAATACTTGCTTTTTAATTGAATTTAGTCTGATAACTTTCAATTTTGGTGTTTAAATCTGCTTACTGTTTCTGTGTGTGTACCAACTATTTCTTTGTTCCTGATACTTTAATGTGAATTATAGCTCTGCTGCTTCCTTCTTGTGTAATCATTGGCAAATTAAGGCTCAGAATGTTTAAAGGATTGGATCAAGTCTCATAGCACTAGGATGGACAATTCAGTTCTGCCATCTCCTTATAATACCTCTAATTGTGATTCGTAATATTTTTCAGTTTTGAATTTGCCCTTAACTAGCTGTGTGTCTTTAAGTTAGACACTCAACTTCCCTGTGATTCTAAGTATATGGTGTTTTCAATGTCCTCCTCATTAAAAATATATGTATATATTCTTACCTGTCCAAAGCAATTCTATGGTATATTTAGAGCAATTGTTAAAACTCACAGTAGGATGGTTTGCTTCAATTTGCTCACCTAAAAGTCAACCTCCTTAACTTGTTTTCCAGTTACTCTGAGTTTTCCAAGAGGCTGAGTCCCTTGAACTCAGGAAAAATTCTCTCATATTCTTTAGTCACAGCTGTCCAATCAGCAGCCACTGAGATCTTTGCTGCCAATGATCTCTTGGTATCACTGTTTTGAGGAGGACACTTTCAACTGCTAGTGATTCCTCTTTCTGCTACTCTGTGAACTTTGACCATCCCTCATTCCTTGTCTTTATCTGTCTTATTCAAAAGGTGACACTTTATGCTTCATAACAGTGTGCATCTTTTAACAAACCTAACTAATAAGTGTGCATAAGAAAATTTTGCAACTATCATGTAGGTATGAATCTGAAGATAGGGCCCTACAAAGCCAGCTCCTCCCAATTTCACGGAAACTTGTCCCTGCAAACACTCTAGAGAACTTCATGCTAATTCCTGGCACTAGAAAAAGAAAGAAATAAAATTTCATCCAATATGGCCAAGATTGCCACTTGTTGTCCATTACCAACCTGTTCCAAGGGGAACTGTGCCAAGCCAAGTCAGTCTATTTTTATTTTTGTACCAAGAGACTTGTGTTATATTATTTTTCCCATCTTATAGATGGGAAACCTGAGATGAAGATACTTGAAGCAAATTTTGCCTTATCACTAACCAGGAATCTTTCTCTAAGCATATTAAATGAAGTAATGCTTTTGTAGAATAAATGTGAAATCTTCAATTTTGAGATATTTAGCCAAAATCCATAGATGAGTTGTACAATTCATTTACCTGCCAGTCTAAAAGACTTCTTACTCTGGGATTTTAAAAAATTTGAATGTGGGCTTACTTGCCCCATATATTGATTGCAAATTATAGTAAAACTGCTATCATAGTTACTATGTCAGATTTTATTTACTACAAATGTGATAATATAAATAGTTATGTGCATTTGCAATGATAAAATGTGTGTTAATATCCAGAAAACTGCCCTGACCTGAGTAGATGTCTATGAGGACAAAGAATAAATATAGAGACTGACTTAAGACCTAATAGTAACAAAGTTTTATTTTCTCTTAACACAAATTGAGCAAGCATAATATATCATGTATGTCCTATTTTAATTAGATATATATTTCACAAAAATTGTTTAGAAGTACAGAAAACAGTCTGTGGAATTTATTTAAGGTCATGTGACAAGTTTTACCAGGTGAAGAGTTCCTGCTACTTATTCCCTTAAAGCCACAACTTTGATGTACCAAAGCAGGATTTTTTTTTCTTCTTTTGGCATGTTTTTATTTCTGTGTAAAATGTGAAATTAACCCAGGTGCTGATTTATGAATATTATTTTTTATTTTGTTTTGTTCTTGATAACAGATTGTCTCTTTCTCTTCGAAAACAAAAGAGTGAAGTACAGAAACATGGTGCAACTGTTTGTTTATTTGAATGTAATAAGACAACACATAAAAGGCTTCTATTCATTGCCTTTACTTATCAGAATGGCTGAAAGTGAGGCAAGGTTCCTGCATGAGCCTGATGCTTATGTGTGGACTTGGACTCGATAATGAAATTGTGGTTCACTGTGTGTTTTTAATGGCTTCTGGAAAGCTCTGATTGATGTTACACCAGGCTGTCCACAGTAAACTGAAGTGCATTATTCCATGGTAATTGTTCCCATTTCCATGGAAATCTCTGACTCATGTCCATTTTGTTTGATTGAGCTCCAAACCATTATTTTTTTCATATAAAAGTTGTCCAGCCCTCCTGTTCTAAGGTTTAAAAATAATAACATTCTGGATCAAACTTTAAACTGAGCTAGAAGAAGGAAATGGAATCTAATTTTTTAGGTTGGAGAGTTTTTACAAACCTTTCTAGTATTTCCAAATGAATTAAAATAACATTCAAGTGAAACAACAATCATGTCTCCATCACATTAGCTCCTTTTCTACACGTATCGATTTCATGTTTGAGGGAGGAGAGGTATTCTCATCTCTGTTATACAGACAAGAGATGATTTAGTTAGGGTGTCATATCTCATCAGGAACCAGACCATCCCTGGATTCATCTAACTTCTTATCTTGCTGAGTCCTTCCCTGTTCCTTATTCCTATGAAAGCCATGCTTGTTCTATGCCTTTATAGAAGGCATCACATTTTATCCATTTGTCCAAGTTAGAAAGTGCATCCTTCTTTGTTATGTACCCCGATCCCTCACAAAGTATTTTATCAAATCTACCTGATACGTATTTTCACTCCACTTCTGTTCATACCACCATCATATCCGCACTGTAATAGTTCAATATTCCCCTAAGTTGTCTTTCTGCTTCTGGGTGTTATTGTCTTTAATCTGTTTTGAATTTTGTTTGAACATTGTCTTTTCAAAACAGGGATAGAACCCAGTGCTCTGAAACTGTCAGTGACTTAGCTTTGCCTGTATGACAAATGCCAAGCTTGTTAGTGTGTGTAAAGTGAAAGTGAAGTCGCTCAGCCATGTCCGACTCTTTGTGACCCCATGGATTGTAGCCTAGCAGGTTTCTCCGTCCATGGGATTTTCCAGGTAAGAGTACTGGTGTGGGTTGCCATTGCCTTCTTCAGGGGATCTTCCCGACCCAGGGTTTGAACCCGAGTCTCCCGCATTGCAGGCAGCAGCTTTACCTTCAAATTCAAACTCTGTATTTACTACCATGAATCCCTTTAGTAGTTCAAGCTCTGCCACATTAATGTGTTGCCAAATGTTCTGCAAAAAAGGCCACAAAAATGCTGGATGAAGGAAATTATACCTGAACAAAGGAAAGTACAAAAGGGAAAGAATGTGAATTTGGGGGCTGACAAATTGCTTTGGACCATTGCCTGCTATATTTCTGCATGGATTAGCTGTCTTATTTCCCTTTTCCCTGAAACTTACATTTCAGCCACTAGCTCTTTCCCTTCAGGTTTGCTTGGATTTGGATTTAATGAATTGACTTTGGACCATAGATGTGATTCTAACCTGGCAATTCATTTAGGTGTCATGCCTGGAAAATTCCCTTGATTCTGAGAACAGAAAATTCAGGAGAGAGTATCTGGCCCTCACTCTGTTTATCAGTCAGTGTTCAGTACAGGAAACAGAAATTACTCTAAGAAGACAGTTAAAATGAGAATTAACTTGTTGGAAGAGCTGAAGAATATTTCATCTGAGCTTCTTGGAAATAATCCCATGACAATATTCTTGGTTACCTAGGGAGAGATCACTATTTGTCCTGAACCAGGCTGGAGAAAGATCCCCATCTGCACTATCATAGCTGACTCTCAGTATCTATAAAACTCTTGGTATATTCTTCACTGCTGCTGCTAGGGCAGCTGAACATGTCCATACCCAGTATGGAAAGCAGCCTCTACCACACAAGCACCAGAAGGACCTCATTTCAGCTTTTCCAGATCTCAGGAGAATGTGCTACTGATGGACCTGATTTACACTGAGAACCCTAGCTACAAGGGAATCTGGGAAAAGCTGATTTCCACTTTCCAAGTCTAGAAGAAGAGAGGCTTGGAGGTTGATCGAGTCAGTCCAGAGTCCTCAATATTCTTCCAGGTCTTGCTCCTGTTCTGTTTCTCTGTCAGTCCTGACATTCATTTCTTCTCCTCATTTTGCTTTCTTACCTTCTGGTATAGAGTTAGTCCAACTTGACTCATCAGTATAGTATGGTACTGACAAAATACATGCATTTAAAAACAAGCAAAAATTCAAGAATCATTTCCATTTCAAACATACTAATATTTTAATTTCTACAGTTTAAGAACCAATAAACCCTTCAAGTGAAAAATATCATTATTGAAATAGTGTTTAGTATTTACTTGTTGGTATTGTCTTTCTAAGATGGTTCTAAAGTTTGTTTTACATGTTTAAGTGTCTAAGTCTATTGTTAATATTTCCATCTGTTTAGAAATCTTCAAATTGGATGCAGAAAGATTAGCCTAACAAAATATAAGAGCCACAAACACATTTTAAGACATTGCATTAAGACACTCTAAAATATAATGCTACTATTAGCAAAGAATACTTTTTCCCAATTAAAAAAAAATCATTCTTTTGCACATGTTGTTGTTTAGTCACTAAGTCGTGCCCAACTCTTTGTGACCCCATGGACTGTAGCCCACCAGGTCCCTTGGTCCATGGGATTTCCCAGGCGGGAACACTGGAGTGGGTTACCATTTCCTACTCCAGGGGATCTTCCTGACCCAGGGATTGAACACGGGTCTCCTGTGTTGGCAGGTGGGTTCTCTACCATGGAGCGTCCAGGGAGGCCCTCTTTTGCACACAGTAGTAGTAAAATTTGCCAAGTTTATAGCAGTGAATACTATTTGCTACGTGGTACACTAAAGTAAAATGAAATCAAAATAAGGGCTTAAACCCTACAGGATTTCAGGAATTTATTATAATAAAGCTAATATTATACAATCTATTTTTTTGCCTTTAATTCAAACTTTAGCATGCTAAAATTTTAGAATAGAAGTTTTTATTCCACATAGTACTATAAAAAATATATTTCATCCCTCAGAATATTTTAAATTCACTCTTGAGAGAAGTTGGTTCTAGTTCAACTCCAAGTAAGTCAAGCACCGAGGTACAGTTTCTAGTTTGGCCTCTCATCAAGTGCATTCCTGAGATTATCTATGATGAAAAGAATTGCAATTAATGACATAGGAAAAAAGAACACTAATAAACTTGCATTTTTTATATCAAAAAATAAAAATAAAAACAAGCAGAGGGAATTAGTTACACTTATACATATATCCACTCTTTTTAGATTATTTTCCCATATAGGTTATTACACCATGTTGAGTGAAGTTCCCTGTGCTATATAGTAGGTTCTTGTTTAACTAATTTGATTTTATTTTTGTTGTTTTTATATTTTATTGGAGTATAATTGTCTTACAATGATGTGTTAGTTTCTGGTGTACAACAAATTGAATCAGCTATATGTATACATACACATGTATCTCCTCCCTCTTGAACCTCTCTCCCTCATTCCCCCCCACCTCCCGATTCCATTCCTCTGGATCATCACAGAACACAGAGCTGAACTTCCTGTGCTATACAGAAGATTTCCACTAGCTATCTGTTTTACCCATGGTAGTGTATATATGTCAATTCTATTCTCCCAATTTGTCCCACCATCCACTTCCCTCCCCCCACTGTGTCCACATGCCCATTCTTTACTTCTGCCTCTCCATTCCTGTCTTGCAAATAGGTTCATCTCTACCACATTTCTAGTATGAAACTAACACAACATTGTAAATCAACTATATTCTAATGCTTGCATGCTAAGTTACTTTAGTCACGTCTGACTCTGCAATCCTATGAACTATAGCTCCGCAGACTCCGTCATCCATGGGATTCTCCAGGCAAGAATACTAGAGTGGGTTGCCATGCCCTCCTCGAGGGGGTCTTTCTGACCCAGGGGTCAAACCTGCATCTCTTAAGTCTCCTGCATTGGCAGGCATGTTCTTTACCACTAGTTCCAGCTGGTAAGCCCATACTCCAGTAAAAATTATTGGAGTATTTTGTAAAATTTTGTGAAAACAAATTTTTTTGTTTTTACAAAAGCAAAAGATGAAGAAGAAGAAATATTTGTGGGTAGTATGTGAAAACTTGAGTTTATCAGTTTATCAATTTGATAAATGGATAGTTTTATCTAGTTTGCATTTATCATCCAAACAGTAAAGAAGATAAGAAACTGTACCTACTATAAAATTAATCCAATTCCTAGAATTTGCAAACACTTTGAATTAAAATTCTGGAGGTTTTAATTATTCACAATTTGAACTTACAATATCATGACACTTCAGCATTGCTCCAGGCTCCATACACAATGTTTCAGAAACTGAGCCAAAAACAGGATAGATATAACCTATCTACTATTTGAAAAACTATTCTCAGAAAATTAAGAAGTCAGGCAAGGTCAAGTTATTAACCTGTCTTCTGGAAAAGGTAAGAGGGTTATCACCTGTGCAACTAGGCCTCCAGTTCAATTGTTTATCTAATTAATTTGCACACAATCATAGCTGCTCACATTTCCCCTTGGTGCAGATCTGTAGGGAAGAACTTAAATTCATAAAGTATTCTTGCACTTACAAAAGTAATGCTGGCAGAAGTGGTGTTTGCAAATGTCAGCATGGGTATTCACTGCTGGTGTATAAATGGTCACCATCCTGACCAGAAGAACATTCTCCTCCTCCAAGGAAGAGCTACTGAGCAGTATGGCAAGACCTGGAAGAAGATTTGGCAGTTTCTGCATATTGAAGTGAGTGACTTGAATTGCCACATGTGAAAATGTGTGCATATAAAGAGTCACAAATATGCTAGTGATAAATGGTGCCTAGAGTAGGTCCTAGGAAATGAGATTCAAGCACTTGAGTTACAGTTTTATATTAACTAATGCAGGTCTTCTAGTCTTTCTCTGAGTAAGAATGGAAAAGCTACAGAGTAAGGAGGGACAAGTTCTTAGCCCATTCTAACTTGCCACAGTATGGTGGCATTTCATAAACTGGGCTGAGTAAAAGGAGTTATTAGGATATCCACAGCAAATAGGCATTGAGTGAGAAAGCATGCATCCAATGGTCAGAAATCATGCTGAGAAAAAGGGATCTTTCTTTGAGTGGCCTTTTCTCTTGCCCTTTTGGGTGTGAAAGAGTTCTGGCAGTGGGCTCCAGCACCCATAGAAAGAGGGTTCATTCAACTGCTCAACTTGGCTACCTGGGGGGGTCCCTGCCCCAACTACTGCTCCTTGTGCACCTCTCCTGGGCATGTGTGTTTCAGGGCAGTTCAGTCATTAAGTTGTGTCCAGCTCTATGTGACCCCATGGACTGCAGCACACCAGGCCTCCCTGCACATCACCAAACACCGGAGCTTGCTCAAACTCATGTCCATCGAGTCAGTGATACCATCCAGCCACCTTATCCTCTGTTGTCCTCTTCTCCTCTTGCTTTAATTCTTACCTTAATCAGGGTCTTTTCTGATGAGTCAGTTATCTACATCAGCTGGCCAAGTAGCTTCAGCTTCAGCATCAGTCTTTCCAATGAATATTCAGGACTTATTTCCTTTAGGAATGACTGATTGAATCTCCTTGTAGTCCAAGCCCTCTCAAAAGTCTTCTCCAACACCACAGTACAAAAGCATCAATTCTCTGGTGCTCAGCTTTCTTTATACTCCAACTGTCACATCCATACATGACTACTGGAAAAACCATAAGTTTAACTTTGATCTTTGTCAGCAAAGTAATGTCTCTGTGTTTTAATATGCTGTCTAGGTTGGTCATAACTATTCTTCCAAGGAGGAAATGTCTTTTAATTGCAAGCCTGCAGTCACCATCTGCAGTGATTTTGGAGCCAAAGAAAATAAAGTCTGTCACTGTTTCCATTGTTTCCCCATCTATTTTCCTTGAAGTGATGGGACCAGATGCTATGTTCTTAGTTTTTTGAACGTTGAATTTTAAGCTAACTTTTTCACTCTCCTCTATCACTTTCATCAAGAGTCTCTTTAGTTCCTCTTCACTCTCTGCAATAAGGGGTGTGTCATCTGCATATGTGAGATTATTGATATTTTTATTGCTTCCAGCTCTTGCTTCATCCAGACTAGCATTTTGCATGATGCACCCTGCATAAAAATTAAATAAGCAGTGTGACAATATACAGCTTTGACATACTCCTTTCATGATTTGAAACCAATCTATTGTTCCATGTTTGGTTCTAACTGTTGCTTCTTGAACTTTTGCACATAATAATATCCTCAGCAGATACTATGTGCCTCATGTAGTCCTGGCTTTCAGTATAAATTTGATCTTTCTTCTGACTTATTCCACGATCATGGAGGACTTTAAAATAAGAGAGAGTGAATTTAAAAATTTTAAAATTTTCAGTTTGGGGGGAAATTTTCTCTTACCAAAGAGATGGGCAGAACTGGTTTTTATGACTAAAGTGCTATTTTGAAATAAATAGAGGGAATGTGAAATATTATAGATGTCATTACAAAATGCAAATATCACTGAAGAGCAGATTCAACACTGAGATCTCAACTAGATTTTTCTTGAACCTATTACTTTATAAACACTGATAAAAAGGTTTTCTTCTTACTATTAGTAAACCACTTTGTATAACCCATAATAACTAGGCTAGTCTGATATAAATTATGACCCCTTTTAAAGATTTCCCAGAGAATAGGTAATAATTGGCTCAAAAGTAACAAAGCATTTTCAAATTTTAACTCATGTGTTAATTATCATTTTTAGTCAGAGAGGAGGCCTGGAGTGAAGGCTGGGAATCAGTTGCAAAAGAAAGCAGGAAAGAGGGCAGCCAGAAGGAGGAGGGAAGACTTGCTGATTGGGATGACATAGAAGAAATGGTGCAGAGTTTTGAGGTCTCAGCTCTATGTGAAATGAATGAGGTGGTCTAATGTGACCTCATCCAACCAACATACCTATTTTTCTCCTTAAACATAAAAATGGATTTCAGTGCATTTCTATGTGAACTTTCCATCATTTTCCCATTTCCTAAGCCTCATTCAAGTGATAATCAGTTATTTCTCTGACTCTAAAAATACTTTTATTAACCAATATTTAATTTCCAAAACATAAATTGAAAAGATGTTTTAATTGATATTTACATTTGAAGTTTCTTTGAGCTGTAGCATTTTCAATCTGAGCTACAGAACTTCTAGTAAACTAGGTCAATCGTCTTGCTGATTATGTACTTGAATCAGAAATGCTTATCTAGACAAACCAGGTAGTTACCATGGAGAAGATATGGTCTAGGAGGATGTGATTATTGAAATGGACATTTTATTTAATTTTTAAAAAATTTACTGAAGTATAGTTGCTTTATAATGTGTTCATTTCTGCTGTATAGCAAAGTGAATCAATCATATATATGCATATATCCCCATTTCTTTGGATTTCCTTCCCACTTAAAGACCAAAGTGTAAGGCTGGACACTATCAAACACTTAGAGGAAAATATAAGCAGAATACTCTTAGACATAAACTGTAGAAAGATATTTTTTGATCCACTCCTGCAGTAATAAAAACAAAAACAAATGGGACCTAATTAAATTTAAAACCTTTTGCACAGCAAAGGAAATCAAAGACAAGGCAAAAAGACCACCCTCAGGAAGGGAAAAAATATTTGTAAAGAAAGCAACTGGCAAAGGATTAATCTCCAAAACAGGCGTTTTATGTGACGAGTTCTTACTGGGGTTGGGTTAGCTGTGACTTTTGTTGCGATTACATTGCCTAGTTAGATATAAGTTAATGTCACTTAGTATTTACATGTGAGTAGTGAGTAAGTTTTTTCCCTCTCCCTCAAAATGCTGTGTCACAAAACAGTACAGCAGAAAGACAGCAGTGCAAGAAATGTATTCAGGACTAAGGGGAGAGAATCCCAGGGAAGAGGTGGATCTTTACTATGATTCGCAAAGACTGACTAACCTTGTCAGAATTGATTCTGTAATTCAGAAGCAAAAGCTTTCAAAATACTGTTAGAAAAGTGTTAAATCTTTGCATATAACATTTTTATAATAAAAATAGCAAATATTTGTGGGGAAAATACTGAAAATCATAAAGAAGCAAGTAAAAATTACCTATAATTTCACTACTCAGATTTAAGAAATATTAAATTTGGGGTATATTTATTTCCACCATTTGTTCTATTGGGCTTCTCTGGTAGCTCAGCTGGTAAAGAATCTGCTTGCTCTGCAGGAGACCCTGGTTCATGTTAGTTTCATGTATTTGAAATAGTTCCATATATACAACAATGATTAATGAGTATGTCTAATTTTATTTACCATGCCCTTTTTATAATACATTTGGATTGCTTTTAGTTTGTCACTTCCAAAAAAATATTGAGGCATAAAAATTATTTGGTTAATTTTTAATTATTTTCTGGGAAGAGACTTCTAGAAATGAAATTGTAAGATGATCATTGGAATGAAGATTGTGAAGGTTGCTTGGAAGAAGTACTAAACTGCTTTCAAAACAGCAGTTTACATATCCATACAGTGTACATAAATAGTCATTTCATATATAAGCATCTATAATTATGTGTCTATAAATTTTAACATACATATACACACAACATGTAATTTTTAACCTCAATGCTGTAATTTACCTTACATTTCTTTGTATCAGTGATACATTTTAAAAATGTTTATTATGCTTTACCTTCTTGAATTGTCTGTCTCACTATTTGACCCAATTTAATACTGAGAACATACAGAGTAATCACTTTTTGAAAATGTTAATAAATATTGTGCTATGTTTATTTTTCCCATTTATATTTTTTGTTTAGGATTGCAGTAAACTGAAGTGCTTATTATTCATGTTTTTCCATTCTATCTGATATCATCCTTTGATTCATCTTTTACTTTCAAGCTTGGAAAGAAAGTTTCATCTTGATATTTATGAGACATACTTTTTTTGCTATCTTTTAGATTTTTTTTTAATTTTTACATTTACCACCCTAATACATCTGAAATTTAATTGGTTGAGCAAGGTTTTATTACCCTGAATGTGTTTGTTTTTTTTTTAACTGTGAGTGATCATACTGTGTAGAGCTAGAGTGGGTAGGTGTAGTCTATAAAACTGGGATGGGAAACTTCTACTTGGGAATAAGAAATGCTGGAATCAAGCAGGATGCTTTCTCCCATCTCTTCTCTCTGCTTTTTAGTTTCACTTTTTCCTTGTAGTAGAAAAAGTGTGATCATCTATTTATATCCTCAGAGCTTTGCCACCAAAGAATACGTCCCTTCCTGCTGAAGTTTTCTTGAAACAGAATATAAGTTGTCTCATCATGGGTTACATGTTCACCCCAGTGTCCAGAGAACCAGGGTACTAGGGTTAGCAGTCCTCACTGGAGCCCATGACTAGGATGAACGACAGTAGTTATTCCTAAAATGGGTGCTGCAATTAACTGGAAATTAGAAGGTGCTAGATGGACTGAAAGGATGGAACGCAGAGGTAGGACTGAGCTATCCCTTATGGGGATTTCTAGTCATGCTCTCATCCCTCCAAGTTTCTGAAGCCAACTGAGCAAAAAGGGAGTCAAATAGGTGGCAATAAACACAAAAATCCATTACCTATAAAGCAGATTGTAGAAAACAGTGGGTTTATGTGCCCTACAGTTGGGTTTTACATGCAGCTCCTAAACTGAATTCATCCTTTCCTGCTACTGATCTGCCTAACTAGTAAGGGGCAGAACCCTCTGGTAAGCCCAGTGCATGGATGAGCAGAGAAGTCAAGCATCTCTCCAGGAATAGGTGCTTCCATGTTTGCAGACTTTCCCAAGAAAGTGAATAAAATGAATCTAAAATTAGCAGGATCTCTGAAGAATCACAGTATTTCAAGGGTTAGTGAAAGATTAAGAATCTTGTGTCATCAGAAAGGGTAAAAATACTTTGACAAAGAAAGAGGGTCTTCCAGGGTGAACCCTGTTTCTGTGCTGGTGCTGTGACCCTTTCCACACTATCATCCGGTCCTCCACACAGCTGGCATGCTGGCTGGGAACTCCCTAAGGCCGCAGTTCTGCTCCAGTGCTGTCAGCATTAAGAAAGTTGGGAGTCCAACGTCTTATCTCTTGAATCTCATGTGCTCATGATTACTTTTCAATTATTACCACTGCTTTCCCTATTATTGGAACAAGGCACCTAGATTTCTGTAACTGACTCATCATATTATTCTCATCAGAAGAAAGGACTACATTTTAAAATTTGATCTTTTTTACAAATAAAATAAGATCCTGTTAGTAGTATGTGCAAAGTTACAGAGTACAGGCCCTGAGCAAACCAAAGGAAATTTTGATCAATGATTTCCTCTTAAGAATGGAATATATCTAATGTATGTTCAAAATTATTTTGCTTTTCAATTTCAAACACTTCTCCATTGCAAGAAATTCTCTTTAAAATACTCCTGGAAAACACCCTGCAACTGAGGACCTGAATATAATAATTAAAACAAGGTGTGAAGAACGTACACATGTAACACCATGGATGACTCTCATGACTTTGTATTGAATGAAAGAAGCCAGACACAAAAAGTGTACCATTGTTATTATATATTTGTATGAAGTTAAAGAATAGGCAAAACCAATGGAATGTGATCAAAGTAGAGCTAATAGTCACATCTTAGGAAGAAGAATTGACTGGACAGAGGGAAGAACAAGCATGAATTGCTGAAGATATGCATTTTGATTTGACTGCATGCCTAGGTAGGTACAAATTTAACACTTCATTGTAAGTAAAAACAATACATTGTAGGTAGGTAATTCGAGTTATTTCCGTGGCACAACTCAAAATATTTAAATATAGCATCTGTAAATAGAACAAAAATCAGAGTTTACTTAGATTTTTTCAGATAGGTAGGTATTTAATATCCACAGACCTTTCTTTTTTGAGAAACTGGTGCCTAACATATACTGCCCGTCCTTATGCTGACTTTTGCATGGTTCATAGCAAACATTTGAAATTCTCCCAAGATAAAAAAATTCAAGACTAAAAACAAAACAAAAAAATAGAATTTATCCTTTATAAGTTCTGAGTAAAGTATTATCCAGAATGTATCTATGGCTTTTTCCTTTACTGATTCCTTTAAAAAAAACAAAGTAGAATCGCTGTTATGTCTCTAATTCACAAGTGACATGGTGACAGTATTACAGATTCTTTAAAAATTTACAAAGTTAACATGGAGAATTAGTGAGCATGTTCTATGAGTGCCACTTATAGCTGACTTGGCATTCTTCTTGTAAGTATTTCAGTTCATGGCACAAAGCTCCTCTCCAGAACTTAGAAGGAAGATCACCAATTTCAGAGTCATCTTGAACTTCTCAGTTATTATCTGTTTGTTGGCTGATGTGAAAGATCGTCTTGCTCCTTGGAGTCTGGAGACATTGAAAACATCTTATCCAATATAATGTCCCTGGTGGAACATCTACATTGGTATTATAATTTTAAAAGTTTTCAAATTCTTTCAACTTCTTTCCTATGATTCTTGATGTTCTGCAGAGTCAGAAAATTTTATCTTTTTTAAATTTATTGTTTTTAATTGAAGGATAATTGCTTTAGAGAATTTTGTGGTTTTCTGTCATACATCAACAAGACTCAGCCATAGGTACACCCATGTCCCCTCCTTCCTGAGCCACCCTCCCATCTTCCTCTCCAACTCATCCTTTTAAATTGTTACAGAGCCCCTGTTTGAATTCCTTGAATCATACAGCAAATTCCCATTGGCTATCTATTTTACATATGGCAATATAAATTTCCATGTTACTCTCTCCGTGTATCTCACCCTCTCCTCCCCTCTCCCACCCCGTGTCTATAGGTCTGCTCTCTATGTCTGTTTCTCCATTGCTGCCCTGAAAATAACTCCATCAGTACCATCCTTTTAGATTCTATATATATGCATCAGTATACGATATTTATATTTCTCTTTCTGACTTACTTCACTTTTCATAATAAGCTCTATGTTCATCCACCTCATTAGAACTGACTCAAAAATGCAGTCCTTTTTATGGCTAAGCAATATTCCATTGTATTTATGTACCGCAGCTTCTTAATCCATTCACTTGTTAATGGACATCTGGGTTGCTTCCATGTTCTAGCTATTGTAAACAATGCTGCAGTGAACATTGGGGTATATGTGTCTTTTTTAATTTTTGTTTCCTCATGGTGTATGCCTAGGAGTGGGATTCCTGGATCATATGGTGGTTTTATTCCTAGTTTCCTAAGGAATCTGATACTGTCTTCCATAGTGGCTGTATCAGTTTATATTCCCACCAAAAATGCAAGAGGGTTCCTTTTACTCTGCATCTTCTCTAGCATTTATTGTTTGTAGACTTTTTGATGATGACCATTCTGACTGGTGTGAGGTGATAGCTCATTGTAATTTTTATTTGCATTTCTCTAATAAAGAGTGATGTTGAGCATCTTTTCACATGCGTGTTAGCCATTTGTATGTCTTTGGAAAAATGTCATTTCAGGTCTTTTTCCCACTTTTTGATTTGGCTGTTTTTTTTGTTTTTTGTTTTTGATATTGAGTTGTATGAGCTGCCTGCATATTTTGGAAATTAGTCCTTTGTCAATTGTTTCATATCTATAATTTTCTCCCATTCTGAGGGTTGTTGTTTCACCTTATTTATAGTTGCCTTTGCTGTCCAAAAGCTTTTAATTAAGCCCCACCTTTTTATTTTTGCTTTTATTTCCATTACTTTAGGAGGTGGGTCATAGATCTTGCTTTGATTTATGTCATCAGGTGTTCTGCCTATGTTTTCCTCTAAGAGTTTTATAGTTTCTGGTTTTAAATTTAGGTCTTTAATCCATTTTGAGTTTATCTTTGTGTATGGCATTAAGAAGTGTTCTAACTTCATAATTTTGCACATAGAGGTCATTTTCCCAGCACCACTTGTTGAAGAGGCTATCTTTGCTCCATTGTATATTCTTGTCTTCTTTGTCAAAAATAAGGTAGCCATAGGTGCATGGGTTTATTTCTTGGCTTTCTATTTTTTTCCCACTGGTCTATCTTTCTGTTTTTGTGAAAGATAATCATCAATACCACACTGTCTTGATGACTGTAGCTTTGTAGTATAGTCTGAAGTCAGGAAGGTTAATTCCTCCAGCTTCATTCTTCTTTCTCAAGACTGCTTTGGCTATTCAGGATCTTTCGTGTCTCCATATGAATTTTTTTGTTCTAGTTCTGTGAAAAAAGAAAAATGTCATTTGTAGCTTGATAGGGATCACATTGAATCTGTAGATTGCATTTAGTAGTATAGAGATTTTCACAATATTGATTCTTCCTACCCAGGAACATGGAATATCTCTCCATCTGTTTATGTTGTCTTTGATTTCTTTCACCAATGTCTTATAATTTTCTGTATACGTGTCTTCTATCTACTTAGGTAAGTTTATTCCTAGATATTTTATTATTTTTGCTGTAATGGTGATGGGGTTGATTCCTTAATTTCTCTTTCTGATTTTTCACTGTTAGTATATAGGAATGCAAATAATCTTTGTGTAGTGACCTTGTATCCCATGACTTTGCTGAATTTTATTTTCTGATAATTTCTCTTGGGTTTTCTATGTATAGTATCATGTCATCTGTAAACTGTGAGAGCTTTACTTTTTATTTTCTGATCTGGATTCCATTTTTTTTTTTCTCTAATTGTCATAGCTAGGCCTTCCAAAACTATGTTGAATAGTAGTGGTGAAAGTGGACACCCTTGTCTTATTCCTGATCTTAGAGGGATTGCTTTTAGTCTTTCACCATTGAGAATAATGTTTGCTGTGGGCTTCTCATATATGGCCTTTACTATGTTGAGATAGATTCCTTCTATGCCCATTTTTTTTGAAGTATTTTTATCACAAATGGGTTCTGAATTTTGTCAAAGGCTTTTTCTGCATTTATTGAGATGATCGTATGGTTTTTATCATTCAGCTACTTAATATGGTGTATCACATTGTTTGATTTGCCTGTATTAAAGAATCCTTGCATCTCTGGAATAAACCTTACTTGATCATGGTGTATGAGCTTTTTAATATATTATTGAATTCTGTTGGCTAAAATTTTGTTGGGGATTTCTGCATCTATGTTCATCAGTGATATTGGCCTGTAATTTTCTTTTTGTTGTTGTTGTCTTTGCCTGGTTTTGGTATTAGGGTGATTGTGACCTCATAGAATGAGCTTTGAAATGCTGCTTCCTCTGTGATTTTTTGGAAGAGTTTCAGAAAAATAGGCATTAGCTGTTCTCTAAATGCTTGATGGAATTACCCTCTGAAGCCATCTAGCCCTGGGCTTTTTTGTCTTTTAGATTTTTGATCACAGTTTCAATTTCAGTCTTTATAACTGGTTTGTTCATAATTTCTATTTCTTACTGGTTTAGTCTTGGGAAGTTGAACATTTCTAAGACTATTTCCTCTAGATTGTCCATTTTACTAACATATAGTTGCTCATAATATTCTCTTATAATCCTTTGTATTTCTGTGTTATCTGTTGTAACCACTCCATTTTCATTTCTAATTTTACTGATTTGACTTTTCTCCCTTTTTTTTCTTGATGAGTTTGGCTAGTGGTTTGTCAATTTTGTTTATCTTGTCAAAGAACCAACTTTTAGTTTTATTAATCTTTGCTATCATTTCCTTCATTTCTTTTTCAATTATTTCTGCTCCTATTTTTATGACTTCTTTCCTTCTGCTGACTTTAGGGGTGTTTTGTTCTTATTTTTCCAGCTACTTTAGATGTAGAATTATATTATCTATACAATGCTTTTCTTATTCCCTGAGGTAGGATTGCATTGCTCTAAACCTCCCTCTTAGAACTACTTTTGCTGAATTCCATAGTTTTGGTTTGTCACGTTTTCATTATCATTTGTTTCTAGGAATCTTTTGATTTCCTTTCTTATTTCTTCAGTAACCTCTTTGTTATTTAATAATGTATTGTTCAATCTCCATGAGTTTGTGTTTTTTGCAGTTTGTTCGTTTGTTTTTTCCTGTAGTTGTTATCTAATCTAATAGTGTTGTGGTCAGAGAAGACAGTTGATACAATTTCAATTTTCTTAAATTTACTGAGGCTTGGTTTGTGGCCCAGGATGTGGTCTGCCCTGGAGAATATTTCATTATGCACTTGAGAAGAAAGTGTATTTTTCTGCATTTGGATGGAAAAGTCCTGAAGATGTCAGTTAGGATCATTTGGTCTAAAGTTTTATTTAAGGTTTGTGTTTCCTTTTTTTTTGGGGGGGGGGGGGCAGGCTTTTATTGGTGAGGGGGCTTGCTGATGCAGGTCCTCAGTGCCCAGCCGGCCAGCAGGCACACAGGGCCCAGCGCTCGGCCTGCAGCAGGAGGCTCTCCGTCCGCGCGTCCAGGCTGTAGGCCGTCTTGCGCAGGTCCTGCAGGGCACGCTGCATGAACTCGAAAGCGTGGCAGTCCACGCAGGGGCGGCTCTGCGCGGGGACGGCGCTCCCCGCCGCGGGTTCGGCCCGGGCCTGGGCGCCCAGCAGCGCGGCGCTCAGCAGCAACAGCAGCAGCCGCGGCGGCGGCGACCTCAGGGGTCCGCACGGCGGCGGGGGGGCCATGGCCGAGCGGAGGCGCCCGCGGTTCGGAGGACCCCGCGACAGCGGCGCGGCTACTCGAGAAAGACGCGCTGCGTCCGGCGCGCACCGCGCATGCGCCTCGACCCCCAGGTTTGTGTTTCCTTATTGGTTATCTGTTTTGATGATCTGTCCATTGGTGTAAGTGGGATGTTAAAGTTCCCTACTATTATTGTGTTACTGTCAACTTCCCCTCTTATAACTGTTAGCATTTGCCTTATATATTGAGGTGCTTCTATGTTGAGTGCATAAATATTTACCAATGTTGGACTTCCCTGGTGGCTCAGACAGTAAAGCATCTGCTTACAATGTGGGAGACCTGGGTTCAATCCCTGGGTCAGGAAGATCTCCTGGAGAAGGAAATGACAATCCACTCCAGTATTCTTGCTTGGAAAATCCCATGAATGGAGGATCCTGGTAGGCTATAGTCCATGGGGTTGCAAAGAGTCGGACATGACTGAGAAACTTCACTTTCTTTGGTTTTTACTATGTCTTCTTGGATTTATCCCTTGCACACTATGTAATGTCCTTCTTTGTCTCTTATAATATTTTTTTGTTTGTTTTTTTAATGTCTAATTTTTCTGAAACAAGAATTGCCACTCCAGCTTTCTTTTGGTTTCCATTCACATGAAATATCTTTTCCATCCTTTTACTTTCAGTCTGTATGTGTCTCTAGGTCTAAAGTGGGTCTCTTGTAGGCAGCATATACATGGGTTTTGCTTTTGGATCCATTCAGTCAGTCTGTATCTCTTGGTTGATGCATTTAATCCATTTACATTTAAAGTAATTATTGATACATATGTTCCTATCAGCATTTTATCGATTGTTTTTTGTTTTTGTAGGTCTTTCCTTTCTCTTGTGTTTACTGGGTGTATAAGTTTGCTTAGTATTTGTTGCAAGACTGGTTTGGTGGTGCTAAATTCTCTTAACTTCTGCTTCTCTGTAAAACTTTTGATTCCTCCATCAATTTTGAACAATATCTTTACCTGGTACAGTAATCTTGGTTGTAGATTTTTCTTTCAGAACTTCAACTATATCCTGCCATTCCCTTCTGATCTGCAGAATTTCTGTTGAAAGATCCACTGTTAATCACATGGATTGTCTCTTGTATGTTGCTTGTTGCTTTTCCTTTGCTGCTTTTAATATTCTTTCTTTGTGCTTAATCTCTGTTAGCTTTATTAATATGTGTCTCAATGTGTTTCTCCTTGGATTTCTCCTGTAAGAGACTCTGCCCTTCTTGGACTTTATTGACTATTTCCTTTCCCATGTTGGGGATGTTTTCAACTGCAATTTCTTCAAAAATTTTCTCAACACCTTGCTCTTATTATTATATTTATATAATTTATATTTATAATTTATATATTTACATAATTAGATTCATATAATTATTTTTTTCCTTCTTATTCTTCCTCTGGGACCCCTATTACTTGAATGTTGGTGCAGTTAATATTGTTTCAAAGGTCTCTGAGGCTATCTTAAATTCTTTTCATTTTTTTCCCCTTTATTCTGCTCTTCAGCAGTTATTTCCACAAATCTATCTTCCAGCTCACTTATCTGTTCCTCTGCTTCAGTTATTTTTCTACTGGTTCCTTCTAGGGTATTTTTAATTTCAAAAATTGTATTATTTATCTCTGTTTGCTTATTCTTTTTTTTCCCCCATGTCCTTGGTGATTGTATTAATTGTGTTAAATGTTTCTTGCATTTTCTCCAATCTGTATTCAAGTTTTCATAACATCTTTGGAATATCATTATTCTGGAATTCTTTTTCAAGTAGATTGCTTAATTTTTCTTTGTTAATTTGGTCTTGTGAGTTTCTACCATATTCTTTCTCTGTGTTCTATCTCTCTGTCTTTTTATAATTATTTTCTCTAACTTGTTCCACTTAAGTCCTCATCTTCCTGGGTTTTAAGGTTGTATTCCTTCTTCCTTTTGGTTTTTACCCTTGGAGGGAAAGGTTATTTGAATGCTTTGTGTTGATTTCTTGTTAGTGGTGATTTGTGCCTGTGTTCTAGTGGGAAGAGATCAAGAAGATCACGTGGCTAATTACAGAATTAAAGGAACATATACACACGCTTCCACAAATTCTCAATCTTGAAAACTGAGCATGAGCAGAGTACCAACTGGGAAATAAAGCAGAGAACTCAACAGTTTAACTTGCTGGAAAAAAAAAAGAGAGAGTGAAGGGAAAAAATGAGAAGAAAAAAAGACTGGAGAAAAAGAGGAGAAGGGAGGGAAAAGAGAAAATGAAGGGGTGGAAAAGAGGGTTAAAAAGATAAAGAGAGAGAAAAGAAAATATAGAAAAGCAAAGATAAATATGTGTATGTGAAAAAGATTTCTATATATATACATATATATATATATATACACACACACATATATATTGATATAGCAGTTCAGTTAAACTCAGTCACTCAATCGTGTCTAACTCTTTGTGAACCCATGAACTGCAGCACACCAGGCCTCCCTGTCCATCACCAACTCCTGGAGTTTACCCAAACTCATGTCCATTGAGTCAGTGATGCCATCCAACCATCTCATCCCCTTCTCCTCCTGCCCTCAATCTTCCCCAGCATCAGGGTCTTTTCAAATGAGTCAGCTCTTCGCATAAGGTGGCCAAAGTATTGGAATTTCAGCTTCAACATCAGTCCTTCCAATGAACAACCAGGATTGATCTCCTTTAGGATGGATTGGTTGGATCTCCTTGCAGTCCAAAGGACTCTCAAGAGTATTGTCCGACATCACAGTTCAAAAGCATTAATTCTTCTATGCTCAGCTTTCTTTATAGTCCAACTCTCACATCCATACATGACTACTGGAAAAACCATAGCCTTGACTGCACAGAAAAAGTTTGAAAAAAAAAAAAGTTTGTTGAAAAAGTAATGTCTCTGCTTTTTAATTTGCTAAGTTGGTCATACCTTTCCTTCCAAGGAGTAAGTGTCTTTTAATTTCATGGCTGCAAGCACCATCTGCAGTGATTTTGGAACCCAGAAAAATAAAGTCTCTCATTGTTTCCACTGTTTCCCCATCTATTTGCCATGAAGTGATGGGACCAGATGCCATGAAGTGATGGGACCAGTTGCCATGATCTTAGTTTTCTGAATGTTGAGTTTAAAGCCAACTTTTTCACTCTCTTCTTTCACTTTCATCAAGAGTCTTTTTAGTTATTCTTCACTTTCTGCCTTAACGGTGATGTCGTCTGCATATCTAAGGTTATTGATATTTCTCCTGGCAATCTTGATTCCAGCTTGTGCCTCTTTATATATAGGTAAAGGTCTATAGGCAAAGTAGATGAATATACAAAAAACAAAATAAAATAAAAACTCATAAAAGGAGGGGAAAAAGAGAAAAAATGAGAAAGAAATCTTAAAATGATTTTTTTTAAAGGAAAACTCCATAGCAACCACAAAAGGCTAATATGAAGATGGAAACATGTAGGGGGTATAAACAGTGTGATTTATAAGAAAGAAAGAAAAAAAAAACGTTCTTAAAGCTGTAATTCTTCTTGGTTGTGGAGCCTGCCCCCGTGGATGGGGTTGGGTTAGTGTCCTGTGACGTTTTCCTGTTTGGGGGAGCTTGTGCCTGTGTTCTGGTTAATGAAGCTGTATGTCATCTCTCTGAATGGCATTGCAGATTCAGTAGTCAGTTTTGGAGTATCTATGGGTTCAGTATGTCTTTGGGCAGTCCTTCTGGCTTTGGCAGCGTTAGACACGTCTATTTCTGCAGTTGCTTCAAAGTGCCTCTCTTAGTATATCTCCACTGCTGCCAGCCCCCTATTTGTCTTTGGGGTCTTTGCTGGTGCTTCTATTCCCCTGCCCTGCCCTACACTGCAGGCTGAAGTTTGCCAGGTAAGGGCTTCTGTGGATCTTTTCCTGGCTCCTCGACTGTGCCTTCTGCATGGTGCAGACTTGAGCACCATGAGCTCACCCTTAGTGTCATGGAGTTTGTGTGCACTTACCTTGGCTCACAGGCCCGCCCTGCATATCATGGGGCTTCTGGGCAGTGTGCACTTGTCTCAGCTCCCTGGGCCCAGCCTCTGCATCGTGGGACTTGTAGCTCTCTTGTTTTGTCTCACCAGCTTGTGCTCTTTGTTGCAGGGCTCGAGTGTTCTTTTTGCTCCCCAGACCCACCCTTTGTGCCATGAGGTTTGTGTGCTCTGCCGAGGTTTGTATGCCTCCCCACTCTCGGTTCCCTGAGCCCACTGTCTGGTTGGTGCCACAGTCCATGAGCTGTTAACACACTCAAAAGTGCAGCTTTCTCTGTTTTCTGCCCTCTAAGTCCCTGTTTTGTCCTTTCCTGAGACCATGAAGCTGTGCGTTGGGCCTCCCTGAAAGTGAGCGTCCCTGTGCCCAGTAACTCCTCCTATTTCAGGACTCTCTTCCTCCCTTGGGGCCCAAGCTGCTGTCCAGAAGTTCTCCAACTTTCCCTTTCTATGTCTCCATCCTCTTTCCTACCTCACTTCAGAGAGCTTAGCCTGTTCCCCTGGAGGACTGGCTTCTTCTACTGTCACCTAGAGGTTGCTTTGTAGCAGTTGAGCTTTTTATGTATTTGTGGGGAGGCTGGTGATCTCCACATCTAACTCCTCCACCATCTTCCTGGAAAGTTTCTCAGAAGATTTTATCTTAAAAATCAGTGTTAAAAATTGTTGTTGTTATTCAGTCTTTAAGTTGTGTCTGACTCTTTGTGACCCCATGGGCTACAGCAGTGCAGCATTTCCTATAATTCAGTACGTCCCAGAGTTTGCTCAAACTCAATGTCCATTGAGTCAGTGATGCCATCCAACCATCTCATCCTCTGTCATTCTCTTATCCTCTTGCCATCAATCTTTTCCAATAGCAGAATCTTTCCAATAAATATGTTATTCAACAAATAACCATCATGGTTACACAGGTCATTAAGACCTTGCTTGTACAGTTTTTCTGTGTATTCATGCCACCTCTTCTGGGTTGCATCTTGCTTTAATGCAGTGAAAAGTTAGTCAAATATATTTTATCATAGAATATACCTTAGCATTATATCTGTATATCTTTTTATTGCTACCAGAATTCTCTGTGTTTAAGATTTTTAAAAGAAGGAAGACAAGAAGTATTTTATATGACTCAATGCTCATTATTTTGCATTTAATGTATTATGGTAAGGACGAAAGACACTTAGGAATTAAGCGTTGTACGTTTTAATAAAATAAGGTAATAGAGGAAAATGATGTTGATGAGAAAAGACAGCATATATGCAAATAAGGTTACAAAAATAGTGGTTCATAATTTAAAATAATGAAATTAAAATTAAGACTTTTCTGGTGTTTGGTTTAATTTTTCATCATTAATCATCAAATAATGGTTAAAGTCTCATTTTAAGCTCTGTAAAAATGCACATTTTCAAGAAGCTTTTTCTCAGAATACAGTTAAGAATCATCAAATATTAGTAGGCATGGACATTTGTTATTTTATTATTAGGCTTTAGTTGACTTAGGCTTATATTCCTTTTTATATACTGGTTCATACTTGCCTGATTTAGCAAATAATTAAATCTATTTAAATTACTTGGGCCTCTAAAATTCTCATATTATATTCACTTTTAAAAGGTTACACAACATTTTTGCAAGCATTCTAGAGAAATGTACATTCTTTCAACAGTATAGCTTAGAAATCAAGGAATGCCCAGGGACAGTGCTTTGTTGGAATCATTAGAAATTATTCACCAAAAAAATTTCTTTTAAGACACTTAGACAAATGCTATGACACAGAATTTCTGTGATGATGCAAATGTTCTGTGTACTCTCCTCAAAATAGCTGCTAGCCACATGTTGTTATAGAACATATGAAACATGCCTAATACAAATAAGAAATAATATATTTAATTTAAATATCACATAATTAGTTGCTATTGCTTTGAATAGGGCAGTTTTAGATATAAAAAATCAAGCAAAGGGCTTCCTTGAAGGTAGTACCTACCTGACACTGTCACTGAGAAGATTAAATGACCTGAAATAGGGAGGTGAATACATAGTGCCTGGTCTGTAACAGATGTTGAGCACAAGTCACTTACCTGCCTTTCCTTATGTAAGTCAATACTTAGCCAGTGTTGGTGCCCCCAGAGATCACTGACTTTTCTACTATTTTTGCAGTTTGTTTCTTATTCTCTCTTTACATTATCCTAAAGTTATCTCTTATATAACTAAATAGCCCATCTTACTTTTATTTCTACTTATCTACTCTTCTGTTTTCTCCTTCCTTTCATGATAGGAAAGACTACTCAACAATTACTTAGCAATTCCCAAATGCTCCATCCTGAGTGTAAACATGAACTGGGAATGAACTTGCTTGATTAGAATTAGCACTCTTTGCAGGCAAATAAGTCAGCCCTTATTTCTCTTGAGGCCTCCAAGAGCTTTCAAAATTTCAAGATATTGAGATTAAAGCAAGCACTGAGATTAAAATTAATCAGAAACACAGACACACAAGTTCTCATGTGAATACCCACAAGAAGAGAAAAGGACAATGGACTAATGCCCAGAAAATTTAGATGTTGAAATGACCAGAAAAAGAATATTAAATACCTATGTGTAATATTTTTTTTTGTTTTTTTAAAGTAAAAGAGAAACTGGAAACCATGTGTAAGAAAGGAGAGATTTTTAAAAAGATCAACAGACTTAGAAAACAATCAACTGAAACTATAAGTTTAAAAATGTTATCAAGGCTAGAAACAATGAACAAGTTAGGTAAGAGATTAAATGTAGCTCAGAAATTAGTGAAGTATCAAACCAAATAACCAAAGTGCAACACAGAGAAAAATAAATGTAAAGTATAAAAGAGGTATCTGTCAGAACTGGGAATACTGTCTAATATATGTGTGTGTGTGTGCGTGTTTGTGTGTGTGTGTCTTGAGTCCTGAAAGGAAAGGAGAAAAAGCGGATGAGGCTATATTTGAAGAGATAAATTTAGTAACCTCAAGAGTCGTTGAAAAATACGAATCCCAGATCAGGAAGCCCATATAATCTTAAATGGAATAAATTCACACACACACAAACACACACACACACACACACCATGTCACAGTTAAAGCCACATTATACCAAAGACAGAAAGAGCTTTAAAGTCATCCACAGAAAAGAGACAGACTCCTTAGAAAGGACCATAGGCTTCCTGGTAGCAAGAATGGAAACTTTAGGCTTTAGAAAAATATTCTCAATATGTCTAAAGAAAAAAAAAATAGACAACTTAGCAAGTATGAAATACATTTCAAGAATGGGGTGAAATAAAGAAATAAGAACAGTCTGTTACCAATGGACCATTATGAATAAAATTCTCTGGTACGCCTCTGACAATTAAAAAATAATCCTAAACAGAAGGAATTAGACAAAACTAGCATAAAAATGTGAGATGTGGTCAGATTTAAAATATTCTCAGGCCATTTATTATTCAGGAGGGAGGTAAATGTGTTCATACACTTCATACTTTATTAAGTAGGAAGATTAAAAGCTATATAACTATTGGGAATACAAGAGTAAAGAACTTAACCACCAAAGAGTGAAGGGGAAAGAATAGAATGAGAAGAAGAGTAATCTAAAATAAGTCCAGAAAAATGATGAGAATAATATCCAAATAGACATGAAAGGGATATACTCATAATTAAACAAGCAAAAATGTCAGACTGTAGTAAAACATACTGAAATATAGTGATCTGCTATTTTTAAGAGCTGCACCTAAAACCTGACCCAGAAAAGCGAAAAAATGGCAAGATAGATGTAAAGCTAATATCACCTCTTTAATCTTTCCTTGCTCCTGGATAAAAAAATAACAAAGATTGATGTGGCAGTAGTGATATCAGACAAATTAAAGTTTAAGTCAAATTTATTCCTAGGGAAAAAGCCTGGTTACATGTTGATAAAAGTTTCAATTTCCTAGGGAAATATACTAATTATACATTTATATGCATTAAATATTCTTCATAACTTAACAGAATTACATGGAATAGTTGCTAAATTATCATCAAAAAATAAAAAAATTAACACCCTCTATTAGTAAATAATATATGAGGGAAAAGTAACAAAATTTAAAAACACCTAAACAATATAATGTGGAAATTTAACAAGATTGAATATCTATACAGGCATATTTTTTTTGTTTTGTTTCACAGATATTGCATGTTTTAGAAGTTGAAGCTTTGTGGCAACTCTGTGTTGAGCAGGGCTATTGGTGCCATTTTTCCAATAGTTTGGTCTCTGTGTCACATTTTGGTTATTCTTGCAATATTTCAAAATTTTTCATTATTTTCATTTCATTATTATAGATTATTTCATTATTATTACATTTCATTATTATTATAGTTTTCATTATTACTATTACAAATGATCTTTGATATTGTAAGTGTCTGGGGGCACTCATATAATATGGCAAACTTAATAAATGTTATGTGTGTTATAAATGAATTCTGTAAAATTGCAGGATACAAGGTTAATATTTAGAAATCTGCTGTCACTTTTCTATACATCAATAATAAACTATCAGAAAGAGAAAGTGAAAGACACCTTATTTAAAACTGCATCAAAGTGATAAAATAGCTAGAAATAAACTTAAGGAGGTTAAAGATTTATTTATACTCTGAAAACTACAAAACATTGATGAAGACACTTTAAAATGATACAAAGACAAGAAAAGATATTCAGTATTTTTGGATTGGAAAAATTAATACTGTTACAATGGTCATACTGCCCAAAAGCACTTAATGCAATCCTTATCAAAATGCTCATGACATTTTTCACAGAACTAAAACAAACAGTCCTAAAATTTATGTGGAACTATAAAATACATCAAATTACCAAAACAATTTTTAGAAAAGAGAAAAAAAAACAAACCTAGAGATACCACACTCCCTGGCTTCAGACTATACAGCAAATCTATAGTGATGAGAACAGCAAGTCACTGACACAAAAACAGACACATAGATCAACTGAATAGAGTCAAAATTAAACTCACACACTTACAGTCAGTTAACCCACACAAAGGAACCAAAAATATACAATGGGGAAAAGCAGTCTCTTCAAAAGTAAGTGATGCTGGGACAGCACCATGTAAAAAACGGATTAAGACGTTTCTTCATACCATATACAAAAAAAAAAAAAAAATCTAAATGACCTGGAACCATAAAACTCCTAGAGGAAAACATAGGCAGAACACTCTTTAACATAAATTGGAGCAATTTTTTTTTTAATCTGTCTCTTTAGACAAAAGAAACAAAGGCAAAACTAAGTAAATAAGGCCTAATTAAATTTAAAAGCTTTTGCACAGGGAAGGAAGTCATCAACAAAATGAGAAGAAAATGTATTGAATGGGAGAAAATATCTGCAAATGATATGATTCAAATTTTTTTTAAAAATGAAACAATATGGTTAAAAAATGGGCAGAATACTCGAATAGACATTTCTCCAAAGAAGACATACAGATGACCATGAGACACATGAAGAAATGCTCAGTGTTGCTGCTCACTAGAGAAACGCAAATCAAAGCTGTAACAAGATATCATTTCATACTTGGCAGAATGAGTATCATCAAATAACATACCATGCAAATAACGAATGTTGGTGAGGATGTAGAGAAAAGAGAACCCTCATACACTATTGGTGGGAATGTGAATTGGTGCAGCCACTATGAAAAACAGTATGGAGGCATCTCAAAAAATTAAGAATATAGCAACCATATGATTCAACAATTCCATTCCTGTTATATATATATGAAAAGAATAAAAACACTAATTCAAAAAGGGAAATGAAACCCAATGTTTGTAGCAGCATTATTTATAATATCCAAGTTATGGAAGCAAACTAAGTGTCCAATAGATGAACAGATAAAGAAATTGTAAGATATATATATATAGAGAGAGAGCTTTACTCAGCTATGAAAATAATGAAATTCTTCAACTTCAATAAAAAATAAAGCTTCAATAAAAAATAAAAATAAAAGGTGTGTGTGTTATAACTGTTCCCCCATCTCTCTCCATCTCTTCAGACCTATTTCCAGAGACAGAATAATATTGAAATTAGGCCAGTTAATAACCCTACAGTAGCTTCTAAGTATCCAAATAAAAATAAAAAAGAGTCACATGTCTCTAACTTTAAATCAAAAGCTAGAAATAATTAAGTTTAGTGCAGAAGGCATATTGAAAGCTGAAACGGGTCAAAAGCTATGCTTTTTGTACAAAATAGTCAAGCAGTGTATGCAAAGGAAAAGTGATTGAAGGAAATTAAAAGTGATCCCTCAAGAAACACACACAATTAAGAAAGTTAAGCAGCTTTATTTCTGATACGGAAAAGTTTGAGTGAACTAGATAGAAGATCAAAGCAGTCACAACATCCCCTTAAGCCTAAATCTAATCCAGAGCAAGCCCTAACTCTCTGTAGTTCTATGAAGGCTGGCAGAGGTAAAGAAACTGGAAGCAAAAAAAAAAAAAAATGCTTGAAGCCAGCAGAGGTTGGATCATGAGTTTCAAGTTATGAAGCCATCTCCATAACATGAAAGTACAATATGAAGCAACAAGTGCTGATAAAGAAGCTGCAGCAGGTTATCCAGAAAATCTAGCTAATTCATGGAGGTGGCTACACTAAACAATAGATTTAGAATGCAGATGGTATAACAAGTGTATACCAGAAGATACCATCTAGAACTATCATAGCTAGAGAAGAGAAGTCAACGCCTGTCGTCAAAGCTTTAGAAGACAGGCAGACTCTCTTGTCAGGGACTAATGTAGCTGATGACTTTGATTTGAACTAATGCTCATTACCATCTGAAAATCCTAGGGCCCATAAGAATTATGTTCAATGTACTCTGCCTGTACTTAATAAATGAACAACAAAGCCTGAATGACAGAACATCTGTTTACAACATGGTTTACTGAACATTTTAAGTGTACTACTTAGATACACTATTCAGGGGGGAAAAAAAAACATATATATATATAATTTTCAAAAGAATTGTCAGTCACTGCTCACTGGTCACCCAAGAGTTCTGATGGATATGTACAAGGACATTAGTGTTGTTTTCTTATATGTTATCACACATCCATTCAGCAGCTGATGGATCAAGGAGTCATTTTGATTTTCAGGTCATATTATTTAAGAAACACATTTCATAAGGCTGTAACTGCCATAGAAAGTGATTATTTAGATTTGGGCAAAGTCAACTGAAAGCCTTCTGGAAAGGATTCCCCATTAGGTGCCATTAAGAATGTTGGAGGGAAAAAAAAAGTTTGTGGTTTATGGGAAGAGGTCAAACTATCACCATTAGCTAGAGTTTGAAAAAAAGTTGATTTTAACTCTCATGGATGACTTTGAGGGATTCAAGACTTTAGTGGAAGAATTAATTGAAGAGGTGATAAACTATCAGAACTAGAATTAGACATGGAGCCTAAAGATGTAACTGAATTGCTGCAATCTCATGAAAAAAATTAACAGATGAGGAGTTTCTTCTGGTTGATGAGCAAAGAAAGTGATTTCTTGAGATGGAAACTATTCCGGGTGAAGATGCTATGAAGGCTGCTTGGATGACAATAAAGAATTTAAAATATTGCATAAACTTTTTATTAGTTAATAAGCCAGTGGTAGTGTTTGAGAAAATTGACTCCAATTTGGAAAGAAGTTCTTCTGTCAGTAAAATGCTACTAAAGAGCATTAACCGCTACAGAGAAATCATTCTTAAAAGGAAAAGGCATTTTTGTCTTATTTTAAGAAATTGCTATGACCACTTCGCCTTCAACCACCACCCTGATCAGTCAGCAGCCATAAACAAGGAGGCAAGACTCTCCACCAGAAAAAAAATATTGTGACTCACTAAAGGCGCAAAGGAGAGCTAGCATTTATTAACAAAAATGTATTTTTTAACTAAGATATGTACATTTTTAGCTGTAATACTATTGCAAAGTAGTGGGCTTCCCTGGTGGCTCAGATGGTAAAGCGTTTGCCTGCAATGCATGAAACCCAGGTTCCATCTCAGGTAGGGAAGATTCCCTGGAGAAGGAAATGGCAACCCACTGCAGTACTCTTGCCTGGAAAATTCCATGGACGGAGCCTGGTAGGCTACAGTTCACCAGGTCACAAAGAGTCAGACATGACTGAGCAACTTCATTTTCTTTCTTTTCTTTATGAACATAACTTTCATATGCACTTAGGAAACCAAAAAATTAATGCAACTTCCTTCATTGAGATATTCATTTTATCACAGTAGTCTGGAACTGAACCTGAAGTATTTCTAAGGTACCTCCATACAAGTAAAAATCTATCAGACAATACTATTAAAACACATGTGAATTAATTAAACCAAAAACATACAGCATTTTTTACTGAAAAACACTGACAGAAGATCAAATAAATATAACTGGATGGAAAAAAATCAATTTCACAAACATATTTTATGGATTTGATTAATAAATGTAATTTAATTCCAATGTAGTTTATTCTGAAAATTAATAAAATAAATCACAAATATATATGAAAAGAAAATAGATGAAGAATAATCAAGACATGTTAGGAAAAGAACAAGATGAAGCCAAAATTTAAAGTAGTGACAAAGAATTTTCTACTTCTTAATCTTTGTAGATTAAAACTGCTTCATGATATTTAACCCTAAAATTAATTTTTATGTATTTTGGTTTTATGTACCCTATTTCACAATATTTTTCTTAAAAAAGCTGACAGTATAAATCTGAGGCTCATAGTGCTACAGAATTGACAATTAAAACAGGATGTTTTACTATTTTACATATGGAACTCAGTAACTGTTACTCTCTTTTTAAAGTAAAATATATTTCAAAATAAATAGAATGCATGTGTAATTTAGGAAATTTGGAATACACAGAAAATATGCATAAATAAATAAAAATTATTAGAATCCAGGTTAAGCACCATGAACATCATTATACTTCTAGTCTTTTTCTGTGTGAATGTGTGCATCTGTTTGTGAATTTGTGATTTTTTTTTTTACAAAATTGCTGCTTTGTTTTATTATATATTCATTTCTGTTACACTTTTTTGTTGACCATTGCAAATTTAATATTTGACATGTTAGGAATTTTTCAAAACTATACTTTTAATTATGAAAAAGTATAGCTGAAATTGATGTGCTTGGTCAAGCAATTATCTTTAGAAATAACATGTTTTAGAAACTAAAACTTTAAAATATATCAGAAGTTACATCCCCTGAAAGATATATAATGCACAGGAAGAATACATTTTTAGTAATCCAAACAATAAAATAGGAAGACAGGGGAAACATGTATCTAATGCACTAAAATCACTCTGAATTGTCAATACTCTGCACCACAGCTGCCATTTTTATTTGTTAGTTATTAAAATGAAGTGCAAAGGGCTTTCCTTAAGCAATTTCCTCACAGAAACTGGTCCCAATAATTTGCATAAAGGACATATTTATTCCAACAATTACTGAGAGAGAAGGTAGCATAGGAAACCTAATAGTGTGACCAAACATTTTCTACATTTTTCTGTCACAAAAACAGAATTTATTTTCAAAGCCAGAAAATATCTTCAGTAGTATTTCAAGGGAGAGGAAGGAGCCATTTCTTTAAGGTTGAGAAAATTGTCCCTTGAAGTTCAGATCTTTTCCTCCAGCTACCTGGGGAGAACTACAGGCCTGGGGTTGAATCTGGTCTCCAGCAAGTAACTTTATAAATCTGCCAATGCCAGTCATACTTGAGACTTGTCTAAATGTTGTTTTCAAACTGTGAAATATATTCCTGTTGCTACCTAATTAGAGGGAATAGTATGATGATATTTGCATTTCCATGGCAACTTACATCTCTAGATTGAGATAACATTTTTGATTATTTAGTTCTACTTTTCATTTAGGGATAACAGTTTTGTTTTTCTTTCTTTCTTTCTTTTACTGTTTTTAACTGAAAAAAAAATAAATAAATGGTACTCAAGCAAAGTGAGGAAAATTAAAATTTACTTAACCCCGGCTATAAGTCAGGCATTGAGTTGAGTTGTTTATACACAACGTTGCATTTAGTTCTCTCAGGATTCTGGGAAGGTTGTCCCGTTTTAGAAGGAGACAAAGGTCAAATTATCTAGTAATTCAACCAGGGTCTCTTGGAACTGGTGACACTAATTATCAAGGCTGTGTCGTTTCATTTCTCTAGACTGCTTCCTCCAAGCTTTCTCCCTGAACTTCTAGTCTGACTCTCCCATATAACTGACAGCAAATGCTTTGTGAAACATTAGTACATGCACTGCAATATACATGTTTAAAGTTTTGTGGGTTTTGATGCTTAATTTTAAATTCCCTGTATAGAAAATTGCATCTAAATCAGAATTGACTTGATTATGCTTTACTCCTCATTTGAAATAGTTATTCAAATGCTTTAATTGCATGCCGTGTGCATTAGAAGATGATACCAGTTAAGTAGTTAGGATTTAGTTATACATATGATAGAGAATTATATCACTATGGAAGAATATTATCTATATTTTAATACAAATTTACAGATACAGATTGCATGAAATATGCACTGCAAATATTCGATTTTGAGGATCAGCACAGATTCGTTGAATTTAAGGGGATGTCTGTGCTCGATTGGAAGAGCAAAGGAACAAACATGAATTATATTTATAAGCCATCGAATTAAAATTAAACTGATAGCTAGATTCTTGGTAAAATCTAAATATTTTTTACTGAAAATTGGATTTCATTTTCTTTACATTTTGTTACAGAGATTTTTTTTTCCCTTTTAAATAAAAGAATGTGAGGATTAATACAAAGAGAAGATCTTTTGTAGCAAACTTTAGGAGATATTTAAATAGTTTTGGTGTGATGATATGTTATTCATCTAGAAGTACCAGTGGCAACTTGCAGGAATAAAACTGAAAATTCTGTTTATTGATTCTGTCTTTATGAAGAAGCAAATGGAAGAAAGTGTCTGGTATTTTTAAAAAATGTGATATCATCATTTAAGCACCACAACATTGTTTTTCCATCTTGATTCCCAGCAGGAAAAGGTCTCAAAAACATTTATTATTTGGGCAGTTGAGGGGTGTTAGCATTTGAAAGCAAGAACATTTCTACCAGAAAATTTCTACTTGAGTGACATGGGCATAAAAGCAGAGAAGAAGCTATTAAGGACTGATGGGTGATCCAAACAGAAAGCACAAAAGTTTAGGACTGAAGAGTCAATTAAAAGAAAAATGGAAGATGAAAGATTAGGCTGGAAAAGTTGTGTTGGTCTTTGGAGCCAAGAAGGAGTCCCAGGGTGACTGGATCTGCTGTGTAAGGTAGAGTGGACCCTGTTCAGGAGCCAGTCTCCATCCCCATTCTGTAGTCCTATCATACTCAGCCTTGTTAATTAGAATTGGTGTTTGGTCCTGCTATGACGTCACAATCTAACATAAAAACACTTCCGACTGACAAATTGTTATGGAGTTAATATGTACGCATAAAATTTTGAGTACAAAAAATGATAAGATGTTATGAGTCTTATATATGACCTTTGATAACTGAAAAATACACAATATATAAGTTATGTTTCATTCAGTGGACAAATATGAGTACTTAAGCCCAATACACAGTATCTCAGATAACTCTGAGAAATTATTCTGAAAAGGAAGGGGTGGAAGATGTTGAGATTTGAACATGGGCTTCTGTAGGGGCCATTATTTCATCATTAACAGTCATTTTCCATTCTCTGACATTCATTTCATTGGGGGTAAATGGGTTTAATCAGATTCCTTGAGAAGATATTTGACAGATACTGTGGAAGTCTATTGGCATTATTTGTTTCTTATAACAAAATGTAAAGCAGAATTTTACTTTTATTCTTCAATTAATATCCTCTAACTGCAATGGAATATAATTCTACCATGTATTCTCACATAGTATTGCATAAGTACATTTTTTTTGAGAATTAACGATAAAGTCTAATTTTATTTTAGTTTTGCCTAAATAAGAATAATAGAAACATAAATTCAAATCAATTTTGACAACACCTCTATTAGAAAGGTATACTTAACTATTATTTTCCAGATGTGAAATACCAGCTACTTTAAATAAAATACTTGTGACACACTTTGAATCAAAGAAAGCAGTAGACACAGACAAATAAATGTTGGTCTACTGTATGAGAAAATGTAGGGAAATTTTCAAATTATAAATTCATATAATTGGAGAACTAATGTCATTTATGTCATTTTCCTATGTGATAATGGAGAATTACAAATTAAAATGCTTAATTTTTAGTCTTACTAAGCTCTAAAAGTCTGTGATTCTGGTTTTGAGCAGCACACAAAGCAACTCAAAAGTAACTATTTTATAGTTCTTTTTTTTTAAGACTAATTATTCCTCTGGCATTTCTCTTGTCCTAATGTAGCTATGAACACAGTTCTCACTCTGAAAACAGTATCTTGACTGGTACAAAAGGATATTGATTGAAAGCAGGTAGTGTTTTACAAGAATAAAGTTGAGAGGCCTATGGATTAGATAGAAATCTTTCCTGTAAGATTTGAATTTCTCAGTGAGTGCTTGGGGGTCATATGAATCAAGAATATCTAAGGTAAAATATATATTTATGGAAATCAGTTATTTCATCAAAATTGCTGTTTGGGAGGGGAAAAATCTGTATTTGAAAATTAATCACTATAAGAATACATATATGGGTTGCTTATCCTATTTTTATTTGATAAGCATTTAAAATAATTAAATCAATTGAAGTCAATTACTGATTTTAACCATTTCTATGAAATAGCATTATCTTCTAGTTCTTATTTTTCCAGAAATGGAGTCAAATGATAAGCAAATTCTCCAAAACCCCATGCCAAAAACACAGGTAGAAATAGGCCTTCTAGTTGACTGAATTATCCTGATGCTCATGACAATCTAGTCCTGGGGCTTCAAAACTGTTCAATAAACTTAGGATTCTTCAAGGCATAAAAGTACTCATCCATCCATCAGATCATTTCATGTCACTCCTAAGATTCTCAAATGAGAAGAGAACTCAATCTTATTATGGATCTAGGTAAGGTGATATTTTAATACTTTTCAAAATAAAACATTATAGTGATCTTTTGTCATGGAAGATAGGATAAAACCTTTCAGGATATCTGAACATTGGGCCATACACATCAATTTTACAAGCCTGAAGAACATTAATGAATATTAAGTTGAATAGATGTCCTCTTCACGAACAAAATCAAGATGAGGGTTTGATGGATTAACTGAAAAAGTTGGTTAAAATAAAAATATAACTAAAAAGTATCTATATATCCATATACATATATACATATATATATATATATATACATATATATATATACACATATATATATATCCTTTCCACTATAGGGGACTGGAATGCAAAAGTAGGAAGTCAAGAAACACCTGGAGTAACAGGCAAATTTGGGCTTGGAGTACAGAATGAAGCAGGGCAAAGGCTAACAGAGTTGTGCAAAGAGAATGCACTGGTCACAGCAAACATGCTCTTCTAACAACATGAGAATCTACACATGGACATCATCAGATGGTTAATACCAAAATCAGATCGATTGTATTCTTTGCAGCCAAAGATGGGCAAGCTCTATAGAGTCAGAAAAAAGAAGACTGGGAGCTGACTGTGGCTCAGATCATGAACTCCTTATTGCCAAATTCAGGCTCAAATTGAAGAAGGTAGGGAAAACCATTAGGCCATTCAGGTATGACCTAAGTCAAATCCCTTATGATTATACAGTGGAAATGACAACTAGATTCAAGGGATTAGATCTGATAGACAGAGTGCCTGAAGAACTATGGACGGAGGTTCAGGACATTGTACAGGAGGCAGTGATCAAGACCATCCCCAAGGAAAAGAAATGCAAAAAGGCAAAACCATTGCCTGAGGAGACGTTACAAATGCTTCTGAAAAGAAGAGAAGTGAAAGACAAAGGAGAAAAAGAAGGATATACCCACTTGAATGAGAGTTCCAAAGAATAGCAAGGAGAGGTAAGAGAGCCTTCCTCAATAATCAATGTAAAGAAATAGAGGAAAACAATAGAATGGGGAAGAGTAGAGATCTCTTCAAGAAAATTAGAGATACCAAGGGAAATTTTCATGCAAATGTGTGCACAATTAAGGACAGAAATTGTATAAACCTAACAGAAGCAGAAGGTATTAAGAAGAGATGGCAAGAATACACAGAAGAACTATACAAAAACATCCTTCACAACCCAGATAATCATGATGGTGTGATCACTCATCTGGAGCCAGACGTCCTAGAATGCAAAGTCAAATGGGCCTTAGGGAGCATCACTATGAACAAAGCCAGTGCAAGTGATGGAATTCCAGTTGAGCTAAATCCTAAATGATGATTTTGTGAAAGTGCTGCACTCTTTAGGCCAGCAAATTTGAAAAACTCAGCAGTGGCCACAGGACTGGAAAAGGTCAGTTTTCATTCCAATCCCAAAGGAAGGCAATAACAAAGAATGTCCAAACTCCTGCACAGTAACACTCATCTCACATGCTAGCAAAGTAATCCTCAGAATTCTCCAAGCCATACTTCAACAGTATGTGAACTGTAAACTTCTAGATGTTCAAGCTGGATTTAGAAAAGGCAGAGGAACCAGATCAAATTGCCAACAAACAGTTGGATCATGAAAAAAAGCAAGAGAATTCCAGGAAAGCATCTGCTTCTGCTTTATTGACTATGCCAAAGCCTTTGAATGTGTGGATCACAACAAACTGTGAAAAATTCCTGAAGAATTTTTAAGAGCAGACCACCTGACCTGCCTCCTGAGAAATATGTATGCACGTCAAGAAGCAGCAGTTACAACTGGACATGAAACAACAAACTGGTTCCAAATTCGGAAAGGAGTATGTCAAGGCTATATATTGTCACCCTGCTTATTTAACTTATATGCAAGGTACATTATGAGAAAATCTGGACTGGATGAAGCACACGCTGGAATCAAGATTGCCAGGAGAAATATCAATAACCTCAAATATGCAGATGACACCACCTTATGCAGAAAGTGAAGAAGATCTAAAGAGCCTCTTGATGAAAGTGAAAGAGGAGAGTGAAAACATTGGCTTAAAACTCATTGTTCAGAAAACTAAGGTCATGGTATCTGGTTCCATTACTTCATGGCAAACAGATGGGGAAACAGTGGAAACAGTGGCTGACTTTATTTTAAGGGTCTCCAAATTCACTGCAGATTGTGTCTACGCCATGAAATCAAACTGCTTGTTCCTTCAAGAAAAGCTATGACCAACTTAGACAGCTTATTCAAAAGCAGAGACATTACTGTGCCAACAAAGGTCCGTCTAGTCATAGCTATGGTTTTTCCAGTAGTCATGTATGGATGTGAGAGTTGGACTATAAAGGCAGCTGAGCTCCAGAAAAAATAGATGCTTTTGAACTGTCATATTGGTGAAGAGTATTGAGAGTCCTTGGACAGCAAGGAAACCCAACCAGCCCATCCTAAAGCAAATCAGTCCTGAATATTCATTGGAAAAACTGATGCTGAAGCTGAAACTCCAATACTTTGGCCATGTGATGTGAAAAACTGACTCATTTGAAAATACCCTGATGCAGGGAATGATTGAAAGCAGAAGGAGAAGGGGCAACAGAGGATAAGATGGTTGGAGGGTGTCACCGAGTCAATGAACATTAGTTTGAGTAAAGTCTGGGAGTTGGAGATGGATAGAGGCTGGTGTGTTGCAGTCCATAGGGTCACATAGAGTAGGACATAACTGAGAGACTGAACTGACTGAGGAAGTCCTTCCTGCATAAGACATTTCTCATATTCCTCTAACTTAAATTATACAATATGGCAAAGTGCCACATTTTAGGATTATTTGGGGGTTATCTTGAAAATTGAACTTTATTTATATAACAAAACAGTGCAAGACTTACGCTGGATAATTTGTAGGGATTAGCTATGTTTTGTTAACATTATTTATTAATTTGATAATTTAAGTCATCCATACATCTGATCTTTGTCTCTAGTTCCAAGTGACCCATGTAATTTCTCTTGTTCTTTTGTCCCTAGTTTTGCCTATCACTATTATCTTAATAATCTGAGTTTCTATTTTACCTAAATTCTTTACGTTAACAGTCTACTGGACATCTTGTTTTCTATGAGACTCAAATTCTGAACTTACCTTGCAAGCCTATTGGAGACTGGATTCCGAAAGTTCAATGCTAGTATTTCCTGTTCTTTTTCCCTGATGCCTTAGGATACATCCATCTTTGGAGCAAGCCTGTGGTTTTTCACTCTCCATGCCCAACCATGTGCCTGCTTGCAGAACCTTCCTAGTGTCAACTCTGTCTTGACCATTATCTGCTGCCTGTCACCATATTGGTGAACAATGCCAACCTGCCTCATTGTTACTGGCCATTATGCCCTGAGCACCTACCTCTTCCTAGAGAGTTCACCAGGTCTCTGAATCAGAGTGCCTCTGCTTCTTCCTACTCAATTCCCATTTTTCCCCAGAGGTTGTCATAATACTAAAGCTATTCTGTTCTCATTTAAAGCATATTGTTTTTTCTCATTGGAATCAATAGCTATAGTTTTCTCCAGGTAACCACACAAGACAGCTTTCCCTTTATTATGCATATATTTTTTTCTAGATAGTTAAACACATGTACAAAGAAGTTATGATATGAGGGAACCTATTACTTTTAGTGGTTTGATCTTAAGCACATCATATAAAGTGTCTTAGAGGAAAAAATATACCAGATGTTAAGTCTGAACAAAACGCTGATCTTATCTGACTTCACCTATATAAGGACTCTGGAATGCCACAAGTGATTTTCTCTTTTTTAAGATTAATGGCCAGATGGAGATCTCACTTTTATGAAGACAGTCTCTAACTGCAAATGGGTTTGACTCACATACGACCACTCCAAACTTGAACTCTTTTTGCTTTGGGTCCTATAACAGAGATGTTTTTCTTTTTTTTTAATTATTATTTTTTATTAATTTAGTTTATTGCTTTACAATACTATATTAGTCTTGCCATGCATTGACATGAATCTGCCATGAGTGTACATGTGTTCCCCTTCCAGAACCCCCTCCCACCTCCCTCCCGATATATATGGAATTTAGAAAGATGGTAGTGATAACCCTGTATGCGAGAAGTGTTTTTCTTTTATCTCTCTTCTTTCCATTTTTTCTTCTTTATTCCTGCTGCAGAAAACACTGAACCTTTGCAACATGGCATGTGAGAATTACACTCAATGCAACTCCTGGCTAATATTTCCTCTTCCTACTTTTTTAGCAAAACAGATCACTTGAAAAGTTTGAATCCTACCTTCAGCTGAACCCCTTGTCCATTAATGACCTTAGTCCACCTCCGTACCCAATATATCAGTGGAGATGGCTTTGGTTCCAAAGGTAGATCTCAAAGTGATACAGTTAAGTCGTGCTAACAGCTCCCTCCCCATCCTCTAAATGGGGTTCATGGCCAGAAAAGTCGAAGACTACATCTGGCTCCAAGTCTGATAGAATGTAGGTCCAGACATTTTCTCTCTGATTCTAAACTGACCTTTCATTATGTCTTTCAATTGTTAAAGTTCATACCCCACTCACCTGTTGATTTCAGTGGTAAAACAGTGTCTCCCACTTGGGCTCTGGCAGAAAACTACCAAAAAAGCAACCGACTCACCTTCACTTCAATCACATGGTACTTTCTCAGACAAGTACTGAGCCCAGGAGGTGTGAGGTGCAATGCTCTGATTAGCCAGGGCTGGATCATGCAGATACCACTGTGGTGGGTTCAAACAACCCTATCAACATCAAATAGAATGCATTCCTCCCAGAAAAGATACTTCTGTAAGGAAAGAGAAAAAACAATATGCTCTAAATGAGGGAGAAGAAAATGTATTTGGAAATCGGAAGCAACAAGTCACTCATTGGCTATCCAATACCCCTGCACACATTTTCTGAATGTGACTATCTTAAAGGTCCTATTCATAAAATGAACAAGTCTTATAAAACCCATGCCAAAGTTCTCCACTCCCTAAAGGAAATAATTTTTATCCTCATTGCCTTCACCTTTAAATTCAGGACCACTGAGCCATAAGCCTTCCTGTTTTTATGAGCTGCAGAGTGTCTCTTCATGAACAGTTCTTGTAAGCAGGTAATAGTTCCCTTTTATGGTTAGAAATGAAGTCTGGAAAAGGCTAAATATTTCCACAAGGGAATTATAGAGAATTAGTAGAAGATTTAGAATTGCCAGCCCAGCTTCTCTAACTCCATTATCTGATCAGTTAACTTTTTCAATATTCTGATCACATTGGGGGTTATACTCAATTCTACTTCCTGAGAGTCATAATTCAGTACAGTACAATCTGCAGAACCTCAATAATATCTTTTCCTGAACCAAACTGGAGTCTAAGAATAAACCATGCTAACATAAATGAATGAATAATTCCTGAATAAAATGTATGGTCTCTATGTTGATCCCAGTCTCTTGGTTTTCCAATGTTTATCACAGTGGTATTAGAAATTATTTTTAAAAGAATCAATTGATAGGACCTTCCTGATAGTCCAGTGGTTAAAACTTCATTCTTCCACTGCAGGGGCTGTGGGTTTAATCCTTGTTCAGTGAACTAAGATTCAATAACCTGTGCAGGCAGAGCAAAAAAAAAAAAAAATCAATCGATAACAATCTACATAATTTTTCCACAATAAGCATGTAATATATTTCAAGATAACTTCTTTATTATTTTCTTTTATTTATTTATTTTTTCTTTACATTATGGTGTTGGTTTTGCCATACATTGACATGAATCCACTATGGGTATACATGTATTCCCCTTCCAGAACAAATTCTGAAGCAAAACCCAAAACATCCAAAATAGTCACAAGGGAACTTAGAGTAATACAATATGGATATCTGAGAGAAAAATACATGTTTTGATGTGCTGCGTTGTTAATTTTAGGATACAGCCTCTCATCAAAGAAAAAAAAAAGGAACAGGTGAGTGGTCAATCATTAGCAAAAGAAAATATCTTTTTGTGGCATTTATATTCTCATTAAATTCCAGCTGCAAGGCTGCCCATTCATTCTGCCATTCTGCCCATCTGAAAAGCCCATTCATCTTCAGGAGAGCCACAACCTTATCCCCATGGAAATTAGTCTGCAAATTAGATTTAATCTATCGAGAGATACTTGGGAGAAGAGAGTGTCTTGATCCAGATGCAGACCATCAAGAAATGCTCTGACCTGCATTACAAGGATTGAAAATCTATTCATTTTCCTTTTAAATATCGATTGCAAGTGATTTTTTCTGCAAAGTGATTGAATTAAAAAGTCAAAGAGAGTACACAAGGGTTCATAAAGAGTACAGAGAAGTACATGTTGAGGATAGAAAAATTGTTCCCTACTCTCAAAATGACTATTTTGTCAATGTGTTTGTAAAGGATCTATACTTTCAATTCTTTTTTAGATATTCTAAATTCTGTGATCTAGTTTAACTCCTCTAGAATAGTGATGATAGTAAATTGCCTTCATAATATCTCCACATATTATCTTGTTTCTAAAGTGTTAACTCTTTTTCACAGAAAATAATTTGCATGTCTTCTGTATATGCAATGATGTGCTAAGTGATTATAATACAGAGACATGTGAGAACCATTTCAGCCCTGGTAGATGGGTAGTCTAGTGAAGAGGAAGGCAGAAAGACAGTCAAACATCACAAAAGGCAAAATTCAATAAATATTCAAATGAAAGAAACTTAACACTAACTGGGACAGCTGAGCATTTTCTTGGATATATATTTTTAAAATGTTCTTCTTTCAGCATCTGTTAGGTTGCCAAATTGCAACTGTATAAACATCAACTACAAAAACTGAACAAGAGAGAAGAGGGAGGGATGGATGTTGGAAAGGAGAAGATTTGGATTCGAACACTTGCTGTTCAGTCGCTAAGTCATGTGCAGCTCCTTGGGGCCCCATGTCCTAGAGCACAACATGCGGCGCTGCAGCAGTCCTTCACTACCTCTGGAAGTGTGCTGAAGAGAGTCAGTGACGATCTCTCACCATCTCATCCTCTGCAATCCTCTTCTCCTTATGTAGGAGGATATAAATACATTGCTCATTTTCCTTTTTCTTCCCCTTCCCATGCCCTTTCACATCAATATGTCCTTCTTGCTAGAAATGCAGCCAAAGTTTTCCCTCTTGCCAGGAAGTGCTCAGCAATGTTTCCAGGGCAGTTCTTCACCTGCATTCTCACTGCATCACTGCGCCACTCTGACCACACACCGACTCTGATAGACCTTTAGATTGAGGGCAAACTCTCTCTCTTGGACCATCCATCACAGGTGGCTACCAATGACCCCACCATCTGGACTCCTGTTTCCTTCTTTTCTCTTACAATCAACTTACATAAATTTGCTCACTAGTTTCTCATTGGAAACATTCTGCTTCACCCAAAACTAAACACTTTTTTTCTAATATCCATCTTAAACCGGTCATACTTGCTATTTTCTTAAAACCAGTGAATCCAGTCCTTTAATCTGTCCCTGACATTTACATCTTCTCATAAAGCCCTTGCTGAACTGAGAGTTGTCCACAAATTCCTCTTAAAATCTTCCTGAGATGGATTTGAGATTATCAGGATCCAGTTACATAATGCATGTTCTCCTTTGATGTATAAATGTTAATAATTCATATATTCATGCTGCAGTATTGGAGTGACTACTACATGATGGGCTTTGTTCTAAGCATAAGGGACATAGCACTGAACAAAGCAAAGCTATATTCTCAGGCAGAGAGAAAGGAAAGACAGACAACAAGCCTGTAAGCAAATATATAAATAAGTAATGTGATGAACTATAAGGCAAAGTAAGGGGAAAATGAGTAAAGATCTGTCTGGCTAGGTGATATTTGAATAAAAACATGAAAGAAGTAAATAAGTAAAGCATGCTGATATTTGTGGAAGGAGAATCTGGAAAGAAAGAACAGCAATGTAAAGATTGAAAGCAGGAGCTTGCTTGAGTGTGGCTGGAAGAGAAGGGAAAAGTTAGTGGTGGGAATGAAGCAACAGCTAACTCAGGACCTACCTGGTAGGAAACAGTTGGTTTCGGACATCATTGAGAGAGAGGCGAGTCCATCTGAGACTTTGCAACAAATGTAACATGGCATAACTTTATGGAGAAAAAAATCAAAGAGAAGTTGACACACAAATTGCAAATCTCTTACTAGACTATGCTGAGATAGCCCAACATTTTTAAGGCTCACATTCCTCCTTTAAAAATGAGGGAATAGTAACTGCCATGTCAAGTTGAGAAAATTAAATGAGGACTTACCAGAATGGCTAACATATGATGAACACTTTATTGAAAGTACTAAACCTTATTGAATGTGCACTTGTCAATATTAGCTTTATCTCTCTCCACAATAAAGTTTTCTTGGGACCACATCTAAATAACTGTGGACACTTGGACTAGAAGCCAAAGATACCCATTTCTTTATGCTTTATGTATGCAGTCTTTTGTCATCTCAAACAAAATCCTCTAAATATTTGGATTTAAGAGAAAGCTGAAAACCCAGGTATGATTCTAACTTGTGAATAGTGACTTGACCTATTTTATATGGTTTTAGTGGCACCATTCATGTCTTTACTTTTTATTGTAAATGTATTCAGGAACATATCTTAAGGGAAACAGACATGAAGAATCTTTGTCTTATGCTCACTGATTAATTCTCAAATAAAGTTTACTTAAAAACATGTAAAATGTCAACCCTTTGAAGAGTATTTTGGCAGAAATTTGAAGCCAGGGAAAAAATATTATTATATATAAAACCATAATAAATTTGAATTCTTTAATACTACCTATTTTTTTTTCACAGAAACTCAAATATGCTTTTTTACTTATACTATGAGACTACATGTATATAATGGGAAACTGTTTAACATTTTCTAAAACTATTATTCAGAGACTTCCCTGGTGGTCCAGTGGCTAAGACTCTGTTTCCAGTGTGTAGGTTCAATCCCTAGTCTGGATGGGGTAACTAAGATCCCACATGCTGCATCATGGGGTCCCAAGATAAGGAAACAAAATAAAGCCACAAAGCTCAGGCACCAGGGAGCAAGGTATGTAGGACCAGAGCAGCTCCAAGGTTAAGAGCCTGTGAGGCATATGTCAAATGGAGCATCACCTACTGCTTGCGTCAGGCTTTTCCATCACCATCTTAGCTGTAATGAAGAGGGAGAGAAGACAGTCATTTCTCTCTGTTCTATGTGATTCAGCATCCCTACCACGAATTTGTCAAGAGAACCTTCACTCTTAGCCCAGGCAACCACAGCACTGGCCCCAGAGCCCCAAGGAATGGGATGAAGTGATGACATTCTGCGGCTTATAAAAGTCTGAAAAAACTAATTCAGTGCTATCATTCCTCTGCTTAAAATCCTGAAGCTCCCAGAACATGAGTTCCTCTTTACTTCATATTCAGTTTACAGTAAAGAGGAAAACAATTTTAACAGATTTCTCCTCCAAATATTGCCTGGCTTGGTGGTACCCAGTCACCCCTTGAGGAGGCCGGTTTCTGGGTTGTCCTGTACAGAGGAGCTGCAACTTCTTCCTCTCCTCAGTGTATCAGCCCACATCCAACCCAATAGGACTCTGCCTTTGGGTAGCACACCCTGCTCCTCTGAGGTACATCCCACACCCTGCTGGAATAGCCACTCTCTTGGGCAACATTTCTCTCTCTTTTTTTTTTTTTTCTTCTGTTAAAGTAATCCACCATTGCCTGTAGCAGCAATCTTCAAACTTTCAGTTGCCTTAAAGCTTTGAAATGGAAACATTCCTCTTTACCTATAGCAAATTAAACACTAACTTGATGAGTAGAATAGAGGTCTGCAGACATCCTGCACAGCACAATAAGGTTTATAAGCTGGCATCTCACCTTCTCTTTTCAGATACCATGGAGGTTGCCCCTCTATGTGGGATCTCATCACGGCAAGGACTCTGTGCCAGGCAGAGGTTTCACATGTCTCTCATGATTCCCTGTCCCCCACGTAATCCCCAAGGATGTGACTATGTGGATTTTACTTGTCTGATAGGTTTCTTTTATGGGGCTGTTGGCTTTAGGAAAGGGAGTTTGTCTGAGTGCCTAACATCTAATCACATGAGAAAAGCAGAGATTTTTCTCTGGCTTCTGGGAGAAAGGAAAATCAAAGAATCGAGTCATGAGAAGGGTTCAGTGAGCTATTGCTGACTTGAAGATGAAAGGGCCTACTGGCAAGAATGTAAGAGGTCTCTAGAAGCTGAGAGCAGCCCTCTTCTGACAGCCTTCAAGGAACTAGATCCTCAGTCCCACAACCATGAGGACCTTTGCCAACAAGAAAAAGAGCTTGGGAATGGACTTTTCTCTGGAGCCTCCAAACAAACCGGGATGGCTCCTGATTTCAGCTTTGTGGTACCCCAGCCAGAAAACTCAGTCACAGCTCAAGAATTGTGAGAAAATAATGGATATTTTAAAGTACTAAGTTTGTGGCAATGTGTTACACAGAAATAGAAAATGAATACATTCCATACCTATTCTTATCTCTTTTTAAGGAATATTTTCATTAAATTGCTTCCAGTCTTCAACTTCTTCTTGCTGTGTCATATGGACTGTCATCACTATCTCACCAACCACCACCACCTCTAATAGTAAATGAATATGCTAGAGAGTATATATAAATGCTACAGATAGATTATTATATTTAAAGTTTCATTAAAAGCCAGGGACCTTATGAAAATGTAGATTATGGATATGTGGGTCTGGGTTGGAGTTCAAGATTTAAACCAGTTCCCAAGGGATGCCTCAAAGCTCTGTTTGTGCATATAAGTCAAAAAGTTCAAGTACAACTTTTAGCTGCATGAAATGGTATTTCTTCTTAGACCATCATTCTTATATGTTGTGTCAATGATATTTATAAGTCAATGATATTGATTTTACTTCGATTTAAGTAACTATATACTCAGTCTGGTATTTCTCAAAATATGACCTGAGGGAGGGGAATGGAATGTGACCTGAGGAAAGTAGCCAGGTGCTGATTCCCAAATGCCACCTCTACACTTGAAATCAGAACTGCTAGAAGCAGAGCTCAAGAACTTGTAATAAGATCCTCAGATGCATCTTATGTTAAACAGAGTTTCTCAACTTCAGCACTGTTAATATTTTGGGCAAATAATTCTTTCTTTGTGAGGGGCTGTTATGTGCACTGCAATATGGTAATATTTCTAGTCTTTACTCTGTAGATGTCAATGGTATCCCCTTCCCCTGTCATAACAACAAAAAAATGTCTCTAGACTTGAAAAAAAAACCAAGATTATTGGAGTCCAGTTGTTTTACAATGCTTTGTTAGTCTGCCACACAACAAAGAGAATCACTGTACATATACATATATCCCCTCCTTTGTGAATTGCCATCCCATGATGGTCACCACAAAGCACTGAGTAGAGTTCCTTGTGTTGTAGATTTTTAGATAAACTATTCCCAGTTCTTCCCGCCAATCTCCTAATTCATCCCACTCCACTTTCTCCCTTTGATGTCCATGTTTGTTCTCTACATCTGTGTCTCTATTTCTGCTTTGCAAATAGCTTCATCTGAACCATTTTTCTAGGTTCCACATGTATACATTAATATATGATGTTTTTTCTCATTCTGACTTACTTCACTCTGTGTGATTGTCTCTAGGTCCATTCATGTCTCTGCAAATGGCACAATTCTGTTCTTTCTTATGGCTGAGTAATTCCATTGTATACATGCACCACATCTTCTTAGACTTTGCTAAATGCCCTTGTGAAGCTAAATCCCCTTGGCTCTTAAGTCGGAAGATTGTTGATTTAGGGTTTGTCTAGAAAAGATGTAACTGAAAGTGCATTTAACACAGGGTTCAGCCACTTTTTTTTCCTATAAAAATAGAGTAAATATATATCCATAAAATTATGCTATGAAAGTTATAACATGGTTTAGTGTGTTTCACTAAAATTATCTAGATAGACACTATTTCTTCCTAAGTGAACCTTTTTCAAAGTTTAATTCAGTTTGAACTTTACATTAATTGACACTTTTCTTTGTGAGGTCCTGGTGAATACTCATATCTTTATAAGACTTAGAAGTTCTACTTTTCAAAACACTTTAACTGTGTGATAAAAAAAACTATTAAAAAGAGTGCTTTAAAAAAATTCTGTCTTCAACATTTCTTATGAATAATGAAATATTGTCTTCAGCCCCTCTCCTTTGTTCCTAACCACTTTAGAGGTTCTTTACTTCTGGTAAATATCTCTGCTGAATGGCCTGTCACCCTTTTCTCTCCACAAATAAGACAGATCAGTAAAAATCTGATTCTGAAACTTTCTAAGGGTCTGTATAAATCCCCATGACTATTATGTGACTGTGTATGTTTCCAGTGAGGAAAAATTTATTCTGATGACTATGCTTCTATACCACCAGTAGTAATGCCTCTTTTGAATTTATATTTCATGTTGAAGTCTATTGCTAAGGCAATATAGCAACTAAGCCATGTGCATATCTGTGTAACTTCAACTCCTTTTATTTTTCCTCCATCCTTACAAGCCATAATCCTTTATCTTCCATATGACCATTTTAAACACAATTTTAAGTTTGAAATCATTTACAATGTGATTTTTAAATATGGACATAATGAGTCCTTGACTTATCTCTAGGAGATGATGATCTAGGCTGTGTGGTAAGTGCAAATTTTAAGGTACTCACTTAAAATTAAGTCTATTTCTTTGATTGGAGTATTCAGCTTATTTACATTTACAGTGATTATTGTTATGTATATTTTATTGTCTTTTTGTTAGCTGTTTTGGGTTTGTTTTCATAGGTATTTTTTATTCTTCTTTTGCTTGCTTATCTTATGACTATAGATAGTTTTATGTTTGATTCCTTTTACTTTGTTGTGTGTATTTATTACTGTGTGGACACTTACCTATATATACACATGCACAGTACAGAATACTATTTGGTCATAAAAAGAATAAAATGTTGCCATTTGCAACAACATGGATGAACCAGGAGTACATCATGTTAAGTGAAATAAACCAGACAGAGGAAAACAAATACTGTGTGATATCACATATGTGGAATCTCAAAAATAAAACAAATGAGTGACTATAACAAAACATAGGCAGACTCACAGATGTAGAGAACAAACCAGTGTTGCCTTTGAGGGGAGGGGTGGAGGAGGTGCAACACTGGGACAGAGGGCCAAGCTGCTGCTGCTGCTAAGTCACTTCAGTCGTGTCTGACTCTGTGTGACCCCACAGACGGCAGCCCACCAGGCTCTCCCGTCCCTGGGATTCTCCAGGCAAGAGCACTGGAGTGGGTTGCCATTTCCTTCTCCAATGCATGAAAGTGAAAAATGAAGGTGAAGTCATTCAGTCGTGTCCGACTCTTAGTGACCCCATGGACTGCAGCCCACCAGGCTCCTCCGTCCATGGGATTTTCCAGGCAAGAATACTGGAGTGGGTTGCCATCGCCTTCTACAGAGAGTCAAGAGGTACAAATAATTATGTATAACATAAACTACAAGGATGTAACAATGTAAAGGACAGGAAATATAACCAATATTTTACAGCAACTATAAATGGAGTGTAACCTTTAAAAATTGTGAATCAGTACATTATATAACTGAAACTTATAATATTGTACATCAACTATATCTCAATAAAAAGTGGGAAAAAAACTCGTCTATCCCAGCTACAGTAAATTTCTCAAATGCAGAGGCTATTTGAGAAGAAATGGTTTACTGAGCAGAGTTTTAGTCACTCTTGTTAAAGTTGGCCCCAGCACTGCTCATTTATTATTCTCATGTCTGTCACTTAAAGTCTATTTCATAAAGCAGTGTGGAGGAGTGAAATTAGACATGGTCTTGAAACTGGGCAGACATGTGTTTCACTTTAGCTGTGACACCATTTTGGCTGACAATTAACTCTTTAAATCTTAATTTCCGCATTTAAAGAAGAGGATGAATCAATCTCCTAACTTTTTTGTGAAGATAAAATGCAATAAAAATATGTTAAATGATTCAGTTCAGTTCAGTCACTCAGTCGTGTCTGACTTTGTGACCCCATGGACTGCAGCACACCAGGCCTCCCTGTCCATCATCAACTCCCAGAGTTTACTCAAACTCGTGTCCATCAAGTTGGTGATGCCATACAACCGTCCCATCCTCTGCTGTCCTCTTCCCCTCCTGCCTTCAATCTTTCCCAGCATCAGGGTCTTTTCTAATGAGTCAGTTCTTCACATCAGGTGGCCAAAGTAGTGCTGCTTCAGCTTCAATATCAGTCCTTCAAATTACTATTCAGGACTGATTTCCTTTATGATTAACTGGTTTGATCTCCTTGCAGTCCAAGGCACTCGCAAGATGATTAACACAGGACAGGGCACATGGAAAGTATTATAAGTTATTAATAAATAATAATATTAATTAATGATACAATACTATCATTTTACTTATCCTGATCTATTGCTTGTCTGGCTTTGCTTTCTTCCATCTTATGTGTAGATAAACAGGCATAGCTAGATCAGAAATTTGTCCATATTAATTCTTAACTGTATAGTTTTTATATATGCTCTATATAATTAACATTTATTTATAGTTATAAGCTATACAAATCACTTGTTAAAATATCCTGGCTTGCTTTTAAAAAGCACAACAGAAAAATTATCTCAGCCTTTTGCTGAGGAAAAACAAGACTTATTGTTAGCTGGCCTTCTCATGTAGTATGCAGTTTAAGGTATATATTCACCCTAAATATTTTCAAGATTATTGGAGACACAAAGATGTCCAGATACTTAAGATACACAGATTCAATGTTAGTTGAAGAGCTAATGACTTTAAAAAAAGAGAAAATATAGGAAATTTCATCCTATTTCTATAGGCAGGAAAATTATTCGTTTTAAGTCTTCACTTTGCTACTTGTCTGTCAAAACTCAACTCAAAGAAACAAGACTCAATTTGGTTTTATAGCATTCTCAGAAATTCACTTATAAAGTGCAAAATGTTACACTGAATAGTTCCATAATAAGCATTGTGCTGAAGACCACTCACTCTGCCTTTGACATTTATTCAGGCTGTTGCAAAACCATAATTACCTATGCACGACTGAAGAAGGAAATGAAATTATTGTAGCATTGCATTAATAAAACATTTGGAAGTTTTTTCTCTTGATATTTTAGATCTAGTGCAACATGGCAGCACTTTTCCTATCTTGTTTATGTCTCAAAATTAGAGTATAACTACCAATCCTTCTAACTAGCTTGAATCATATTTATGACATGTTCCTAATTTTGTAATGTGGCCAGTTCAGGATGTCTCTGAGTAATGAACTGAAGTTGTGTTCATAGCATTCTTTTTAACATGAGGTATATAAACAATTTATAGCAGTAGCTATGACTTTTTTGTTCTAGTTCTTCTGCCTTACAAATTTCAAATTGCATTATAAATGATACAAAAAATTATAAGATATTTAAAGTGTATATCATGATGATTTGATATATGTTGTTAAAAGGTTCCTGTATTGGGTTAATTAACATATCTATCACCTCATATGTTTTATTTATTTATTTTTTGATGGAAACAGTTACTTTCTCCTCTCTTGGCCAATTCTGATTATACTAGACAGTGCTTTCAACTAGTCACCACATCAGATTTTCAGACTTATTCACTGATGGTTGAAAGTTTGTACCCTTTTGCCACCTCTATGTGCAGCTCTTAGTCACTTAGTCTTGTCCAACTCTGCAACCCTTTGAACTATAGCCCACCAGGCTCCTCTGTCCATGGGATTTTTCAGGCACAAATACTGGAGTGGGTTGCCATTTTCCTCCTCCAGGGGAATCTTCCTGACCCAGGGATCAAACCTATGTCTCTTCTGTCTCCTGCATTATGGACGGATTCTTTACTTTTTAATCTGAGAATATGTGGCAGTTAAAACAGTTTAAAAATGTTTCCTAATATTCATTCATGTGTTAGTCACTCAGTCGTAGTTGCGTCCAACTCTTTGTGACTGCATGGACTGAAGTTTGCCAGGCTCCTCTGTCCATGGAATTTCTCAGTCAAGCATACTGAAGTGGGTTGCCATTTCCTTCTCCAGGGGGATCTTCCCAACACAGGGATCACACTTCATCTCCTGCATTAGCAAGTGGGTTCTTTACTGATGAATTACCAGGGAAATCCACTTATTCATTTCTCTACCCCTAAAACAGGTAGCCTTGTGAGTATGTAACAACAACATACTAAGAAAGTCCAAAACACTTGAATCAATGCACTAAGTCACCCATTTATACCAAAAGAAAAGATCAGTTTCTGAACAGTGTCCTCCTGAGAAAGTTGATCGGGGGGGGGGGGGGGGGGGGGGGGGATGAGGCAGGCAAGATACTGCTACAAGTAAAAGAATTTCTAGACTCACTAAATTGTTTTATTTTTTTCTCCCTTTTATTGTTTTTGCCATACAATGTCATGATATCACCATGGGTTTACATATGCTCCCCCTTCAGAAACACCTCCCCCCTCCCTCCTCCCTCCCCCCCGGGAAATCTCGATGTACCAGCCCAGAGAATCAATCCTGGGCTGGCGATTGATTAGACATATGATAATTAACATGTTTCAATGCCATTCTCCCATATCATCCCACCCTTTCCCTCATCCACAGAGTCCACGAGTCTATTCTATACATCTGTGTAGACTCACTAAATTGTTTTAAATGAGCTTGAACCATGAGAAAATAAAGCAGAAGTGAACAGCCCCAATTAAAAACATGAAAACTTTAAATAAGAAAAGTAACTTACATTTTGAACTTAGGAAAAAACCAGCAACAAATATCTGGGGGTCAAGTCATAAGTAATCACTTCACGCTTAAGTATTTCAAATTGTGATGCTATTGAGTGAAATTGTGTTTGATTTGTTTAGATGCTATTTTATAGGACTTTGCAAAACTGTTCAGGATGTTTATATGCTCTTAACTTTAAAAGGAAAAGAATAAATCTGTGCTTATCTATTTATATGTCTGAAATCACCCATCTTAATCATATACAAACTTACTCACTTGAGGAACAATAAGGTTATGTTTTGTCCCACAAGATCTGCTCTTATTTAACAATGAGTGAAAAGCTCGGACTGCCTTAGCTCAGTGTGCGTGGACTAGCTCTGTGTGTAACATCTGTCGTAGGTGCCCAGCGTGGTCAGTCATTCCCACCGTAATCACTGTAACCATGGTAGCCGCCGCCCCTCTTCTCGAGGATGCTGGATTTCTTTCTCCGTGTTGAGTCCTAACGGAATCTTGCCCCAACACACCGGCCCAGACACCTGTGCTGCCAATGACTGTCCTCACTCTCATTTGACAATTCCCTGGGCATGTTTTGGAGGCTGTGATTCCTCTCTGATGGCTTCAAATGGGAAATTCTGAAGACCAAATCTTTGCCATCCGAGTCTCTGGAATGCTATGATGCAATGCAAATACCCCTAGCCTTCTTTGTCCTTCTATACTGCAGTCCCCTTTCCAAGTGCTGGATATCTAGATATTCTAGATTTTGAGTGCTTAGATATGCCCATTTTTTACAGTGGATAGCAGGATGTTTCCTACTTGATTCTCCTATTAAGAAGCAATATTATACTTCTTGTGGCTAGAGGGGGGCCCTGAATGATTTATTCGCCTTAACTGGAGTATAGTTTCTTTACAATGTTGTGTTGGTTTCTGCTACACAACAAAGTGAATCAGCTATACATAGACATATATCCCTTTTCTCTTGGCCCTCCGGCCCACTGCCCCATTCCACCCTTCTAGGTCACCACAGAGCCCCAAGCTGAGCTCCCTGTGCTTTACAGAAGCTTCCCACTAGCCAGCTATTTCACAGATGGTAATGCACATCTGTCAGTTCCCACTCTTCCCTTCCCCTTCTGTGTCCACAAGTCCATTCTCTAGGTCTATGTCCCTAGTACTGCTCTGCAAATATGTCTTCGGTAACATTTTTCTAAGTTCCATATATGTGTTAGTATATGGTATTTGTTTTTCTCTTTCTGACTTACTTCACTCTGTATGACAGACTCTAGGTTTATCCACATCACTATAAATGACCCAATTTCATCCTTTTAATTGGCTGAGTATTTTCATTGGTTATTAAAAAAAAAAAAACCCTGAGCACTGAAGAATTGATGCTTTTGAACTGTGGTGCTGGAGACGACTCTGGAGAATCTCTTGGACTGCAAAGGATATCAAATCAGTCAATTCTAAAGGAAATCAGTCCTGAATATTCACTGGAAGGACTGATTCTGAAGCTGAAACTTCAATACTTCAGCCACATTATGTAAAGAACTGACTCTTTACATTAGAAAAGACCCTGATGCTGGGAAAGATTGAAGGCAGGAGGAGAAGGGGATGACAGAAGATAAGATGGTTGGATGGCATCACCTACTCAATGGGCATAAGTTTGAGCAAGCTTCAGGAGTTGGAGTAGGACAGGGAGACCTGGCGTGCTGCAGTCCATGAAGTTACAAAGAGCTGACATGACTGAAGGACTGAACTGACCAAAAAAAGTAAACACTATCCAGATTGTCTTTCCTTCCCAATACAAATGAGTAGAATTTCTAAGAAGGAAACTTAAAATCAGATAGATGTCCAGCACTAACAAGTAATACTCCCTGGGTGAGACATTTAACTGTTAAACGTTTCAAGCTTCCCTATCTGAAAACACAGCAGCTTGTAATCTGCAGATGTTTCATGAGAGTTAATGAGTTAGTGAAAAATTGTATACCATCATAGTTGGCACATAGCAATTATTATTTTTACAACTAATGATAAAAACAATCTACATATTGACTGGAAATACATGGCAGAAAAATCCCAAGGAAGAGGTTTTGTTTGGTTGGTTGGATGGTATTAAACATGTAAATAGAGCTGCAACATTTCTATAGTAGATACAAAAAGATTAAGAAAACTCTGATATTTCATAAACCTATAGCTTGGAAACAGACTGTATTAAAATCAAAGGATTTCTCTTTTGGTAGCAAAAGATAACTAATCCATTTAGCCTAAAAAATGTAAAAATATTTTTCCTTTTGAGGGTATTTCCTATTATTAGGTACGTAATCTGTGTCATGGGCTTCCTTTGGTGGCTCGTGGTAAAGAATCTGCCTGCCATTGCAGAAGACGTGATTTTTATCCCTAAGTCAGGAAGATCCCCCAGAGAAGGAAATGGCAACCCACTCCAATGTTCTTTCCTGGCAAACCCTATGACAGAGGAGCCTAGCAGGCTATATTCTATAGGGTAGCAAAAGAGTCAGAAATGATTTAGTGACTGAACAACAAGACCTGAAATTAGATTGCACATTCAAATAAAGATATTTCTTAAGAAGCTATGATCAAGCATTTGTATTTTACCTTTAATCAGTTCAGTTCAGTTCAGTCACTCAGTAGTGTCTGACAATTTGCAACCCCATGAACTGCAGCACACCAGGCCTCCCTGTCCATCACCAACTCCCAGAGTCTACCCAAACCCATGTCCATTTAGTTGGTGATGATATTCAGCCACCTCATCCTCCATCGTCCCCTTTTCTCCTGACCCCAATCCTTCCCAGCATCAGGGTCTTTTCCAATGAGTCAACTCTTTGCATGAGGTGGCCGAAGTACTGGAGTTTCAGCTTAAACATCAGTCCTTCCAATGAACACCCAGGACTGATCTCCTTTAGGATGGACTGGTTGGATCTCCTTGCAGTCCAAGAGACTCTCAAGAGTCTTCTCTAACACCACACTTCAAAAGCATCAATTCTTCGGCACTCAGCTTTCATCACCGTCCAACTCTCACATCCATACATGACCACTTGAAAAACCATAGCCTTGACTAGACTGACCTTTGTGGGCAAAGTAATGTCTCTGCTTTTCAATATTCTATCTAGGTTGGTTATAACTTTCTTTCCATGGAGTAAGCATCTTTTAATTTCATGGCTGCAATCACCATCTGCCATGATTTTGGAGCCCAAAAAAATAAAGTCTGACACTTTTTCCACTGTTTCCCCATCTATTTCCCATGAAGTGATGAGACCAGATGCATGATCTTAGTTTTTTAAATGTTGAGCTTTAAGCCAACTTTTTCATGCTCCTTTTACTCTCATCAAGAGGCTTTTTAGTTCCTCTTCACTTTCTGCCATGAGGGTGGTGTCATCTGCATATCTGAGGTTATTGATATTTCTCCCAGCAATCTTGATTCCAGCTTGTGCTTCTTCCAGCCCAGAGTTTCTCATGATGTACTCTGCATATAAGTTAAATAAGCAGGGTGACAATATACAGCCTTGAAGTACTCCTTTTCCTATTTGGAACCAGTCTGTTGTTCCATGTCCAGTTCTAACTGTTGCGCCCTGACCTGCATATAGCTTTCTCAAGAGACAAGTCAGATAGTCTGGTATTCCCATCTCTTTCAGAATTTTCCACAGTTTATTGTGATACATACAGTCAAAGGTTTTTGCATAGTCAATAAAGCAGAAGTAGATGTTTTTCTGGAACTCTCTTGCTTTTTTCAATAATCGAGCGGATGTTGGCAATTTTATCACTGGTTCCTCAGCCTTTTCTAAAACCAGCTTGAACATCTGGAAGTTCAGGATTCACATACTGCTGAAGCCTGGCTTGGAGAATTTTGAGCATTACTTTACTAATGTGTGAGATGAGAGCAATTGTGTGGTAGTTTGAGCATTCTTTGGCATTGCCTTTCTTTGGGATTGGAATGAAAACTAACCTTTTCCAGTTCAGGGGCCATTGCTGAGTTTTCCAAATCTGCTGGCATATTGAGTGCAGCACTTTCACAGCCTCATCTTTCAGGATTTGAAATAGCTCAACTGGAATTCCATCACCTCCACTAGCTTTGTTTGTAGTGATGCTTTCTAAGGCCCACTTGCTTCACCTTTCAGGATGTCTGGCTCTAGCTGAGTGTGAGTGATCACACCATCATGTTTATCTGAGTCATGAAGATCTTTTTTGTACAGTTCTTCTGTGTATTCTTGCCACCTCTTCTTAATATCTTCTGCTTCTGTTAGGTCCATACCATTTCTGTCCTTTATTTAGCCCATCTTTGCATGAAATGTTCCCTTGGTATCTCTAATTTTCTTAAAGAGATCTCTAATCTTTCCCATTCTGTTGTTTTCCTCTATTTCTTTGCACTGATCATTGAGGAAGACTTTCTTATCTCTCCTTGCTGTCCTTTGGAACTCTGCATTAAGATGGGAATATCTTTCCTTTTCGCTTCTCTTCTTTTCACAGTTATTTGTAAGGCCTCCTCAGACAGCTATTTTGCTTTTTTGCATTTCTTTTCCATGAGGATGGTCTTAATCCCTGCCTCCTGTACAGTGTCATGAACCTCTGTCCATAGTTCATCAGGCACTCTGTCTATCAGATCTAGTCCCTTAAATCTATTTCTCACTTCCACTGTATAATAATAAGGGATTTGATTTAGGTCATACCTGAATGGTCTAGTGATTTTCCTACTTTCTTCAATGTAAGTCTGAATTTGGCAATAAGAAGTTCATGATACGAGCCACAGTCACCTTCTGGTTTTGTTTTTGCTGACTGTATAGAGCTTCTCTATCTTTGGCTGCAAAGAATATAATCAATCTGATTTCGCTGTTGACCATCTGGTGATGTCCATGTGTAGAGTCTTCTCTTGTGTTGTTGGAAGAGGGTGTTTGCTATGACCAGTGCATTCTCTTGGCAAAACTCTATTAGCCTTTGCCCTGCTTCATTCTGTGCTCCACGGCCAAATGTGCCTGTTACTCCAGGTGTTTCCTGACTTCCTACTTTTGAATTAAACCTTTAGAATTGTAGATAAAGTATAAATAATGCGGTGAGAAGAACTGAGACAGATGACATTCTCTTCTATAATTTACATAAGCTTCCTAAGACATCCGAATCTTATTTTCTCAAAAGTTATATTTTTTTTCCGCTGGATGACATATTCTGTGTGTATTGTCCCAATAGTTTCTCCAAGTGAGAATAGAAATCTCAAGAGGAATGCCTGGATGATTTATAGGTGTCACCACACCTCTGGTTTAAAAATATTACCTTCTTTGATATACCATTTAGGCTTACTTTATTGCTTTCTAACTTGTCAGGAAATTGCTGAAGTTTGATTCTTATTATGATTGCATACTCATGTGAGAACTTATTCATAATCATAAGAAGACATTCACAACATAAATTAAGCAAAAATCAATCTTAAACCTGCCATTCAGGATTCAGAAAGCAAAGAGAAAAAACTCCTTTTCTGAAGTCCTTTGCAAGGCTTCCTTCTCCAGTGACATTGTCGTTACCTCTCCAGTCCTCTGCTCTTCTCTTACCTAGGAGAGAAAAAGAAGGCTCCAAGCACACAGTCGTTTTGTAGAAAAGGAGAATCTGTGTGGTGAGTCGTAGCTGTCTTTAATAGCAAGTTCACCAAAAGCCCTAAATTCTGTACTTAGCTCTGGTGAAGAATTGCTGTACATTGAACACCAGTTATCCTGCACAATGAGCTATCCTGGGCTGTGTCTTAAGATAATGATACATTTTTGTCTATTCACAGATTTTATGGGGATCAATGAGATGATATGTAAAAATGTAAAAAGTTTGAAAATTTCGTACTAATAGAAAATATCTCCTCTTAGCCTCTAATCTGAGAAGTAAATTAGACTTGCAAAAACTTTATGTAATACAAGAGAATAAATAAAATTTATAAAATGCTCATGTGAGTAATATTAGTTTCTTAGTTTTTTTTAATTATTTATTGACTTATTTATTTATTTTTCTTTACATTATTGTGTTGGTTTTGCCATACATTGAAATGAATCGCCATGGGTATACATGTGTTCTCCTTCCAGAACCCCCCCCCCACCTCCCTCCAGATTCCATCTCTCTGGGTCATGCAGGTGCATCAGCCCTGAGCACCCTGTATCAAGCATCACACCTGGGCTGGTGATTGATTTCAGATATGATAATCTACCTGTTTCAATGCTGTTCTTATCCATTTCATTTTAAAAATTTGACTGCAGAGCTGGGAATATTCCATGAATATGTATTGAGTTATTATAGAGTACAGTGGTTAGTTCCAAATGTTGCTACTTATATACCATGAAAGTGGTCAAGGCATTGGTTTCATTTCTGAAACAGCAGTGTTTATTAGATGCTCATCAAAAACAAAAAATATCTGCATACATACTCATACACACATTTATTACAAATTTACTGTTATGAAAGACTTTTGGACACAATTTACAAATAATAATACAATATATAACACTTTTACTGTAAATTCCATATAGTTGATTATTATAGAATGCTTTAATTAATTTTGTGATATATTATATCCACAATATGGCTGCAATTGACAGATGAGTGCTATTCTGACAAAAATTCTGTGTGATGCTTTTGTTTTATTTGACAGCAAGAAAAAACTAAACAATAAAGTTGCATGTTAGAAAGTCATGTATTTATCAGTGTTCAGTGATGAATCATTTTTTTAGTAAATTGAATAATAGTCTTCAAATACTGGAAGAATATAATTTCAAGTTTTAAATTTTACTTAAACTATACTGGCTCCAGACAAAGCACACTTTTAAATGTAATCTCCATCATTAATATTTTCTCTGCAATCTTAAGCCTAATAATCAAAGAAACAATAAACCATAATTGGTAGCATTTGTTGCTCTCAATAGTATATTCTCACTGTGACTGAGATCAAGCTACCAATGTGACCTCATTAAATGTAGAGTTGAGAAAAGAGGCAGAGTAGCAAACACCATTACATAGTATTTCTAATATACAGGTATAATAGATGTTTATAGCCTCAAGAGCTTAGGTAATAATACAGCAAAAAATTTAAGAATAATGAGTTTTAAGTGTTTATTATTTCTATTTTAATATAACTTATTTGTGACTTTAATAAATTAACTCCTTAATAATGCCTGTGATTAAAATCTAGCCACCATATTCCTGAAGCTTCAACAGTTGGCTCCCACAAACCAGGACAAATCAGATCCAACATGTTGGTCCCAATTGTGGTTTCATAAGGACCTGAAGCCATCAAAATGGGAAATGGTTGAAACTAATAACACTCACTTGCTGATTAACTACTATATCTAATCTCCATTGGATATTATACCCTAATAACACTTCTTGGGCCTTTTAGTGACACAGTTACACAGTCACTGTAGTTAACATAGAGAACTTGACATCTTAAGATCACATCATATTCAAAGAAGGGCGATATCTTGAATGTCAGTTCATGAATAATTTCCGCTACAGAGATGAACTTTCTCAAAGAGAAAAATGATGTTGGCAAGGAAAAACGTTCCTCTAATTTTTTAGGTTATTTTTGCTGGCCTAGTAATTAGATTGATGTGAAACAGATTAACAGGAGACAAATAAATTTAAGTACAAGCATACTGGGGTACCAGAGATTTAAGACCCAAGAGCAAGTTGAGTAGTTGAGGCTAATGAATCCTGAGTTAAGGAGTGGAGTAGGAGCCAGGGACTTCAAAGGGGAGGAGGGCAAATTCACAGAAAGTCGAGATCAGATGTTTGTTAGTTAGATATTTGTGTGCCATACAGATATATTCAGATGAAAATTATCTCTTGTAATAGCTCTCTCTCTAAGCCAGACTCTTTATCTAAATTACTTTAGGTAGTTAGGAGAAAAATAAAAAATTCTTCCTGAGTCTCTTGGGCTTTCCTTTTCTTCAGCTCAAAATAATTCACTTGCTGACTGGAAGTTTGGGGAGGCTCATTTTGAACACCTTCAATGGCTTGATGTTAAGTTCTATTATGCCCTTCTGTGGACACATGTGTCACTGTTTTTCTAAAGAATTGGCTAGAGAAACCAATTACAGATTATTCCTATGTGCTCAGACCTCAGTTTTTAGTGCAATAAAATAGGCATTTTAGTCACTGAAAATATTTTAAGGAACTTCTGCCTGTGCCTTTCCTTTAACATATTCTTCTTCCTACATTATTAATTTCATTAATGCCACTCCTATAGAAAGCTGGATGTAATACTAAGTTCTTCTTTTCTTTTCTATTTAAAACTTATAAATAGCCACTCTGTGGTATTGCTTCTTCCTAAATAGCATTACCACCTATTACTGTTGTCAATTAAAAAAATATTCACAACCTGAAAGTTGAGCATTATGTTTTATTCGATGAAAATTTTTAGTACTTCAGGCTGGGGACAGACAGCATTTCAGCTAACCCTGAGAGAACTGTTTCAAAGAAGTGAGGGGAGGAGTCAGGATAACAGGAGTTTTTCAAGGAAGGGTAGGTGGTCTGAATGTCAAAAGATTATTGCTAATTAAAGAAAATCAGATAACCCAAGCTAAGAAATTTAGCATTCTTCTATGTATGGCAAGAGTCTGGGCTCACTGAAATCATTCCTTTGATATGCACCTCGACCATGGGGGGTCATTGTTCTGTTTTCACATCCTGCGCTTCCTTAGAGCTCACCATGGGAAGGAGCTGTGGTCTGGTGGCTGCTAGATGACAGGCATTCTTTCCTTCCTGAGTTCTCTCAAGGCTCACCAGCTCATCATCCACTGTGGCTGCAATTACTGCTGACTGTAACATCCTTGTTTACTGACATGGCAGAAAATGTTCCGTTTCTCACTTCTTAAAGAAAAAAAGAATGTCAAGAAGACCAAGTGGTTATCTGAGGAGGCTTTACAAATAGCTGAGGAAATGAGAAGTAAAAGGAACAAGAGGAAGGGAAAGATATAATCAATTGAATGAAGAATTCCAGAGAATAGCAAGGAGAGATAAGGACACCTCTTAACCAAACAGTGAAAAGAAATATAGAAAAATAATAGAAAGATAAAGGACAGAAAAGATAGGGACCTAATAGAAGCAGAAGATATTAAGAGATGGCAAGAATATATAGAAAAACTATACAAAAAGGTCTTAATGATCAGGATATCCACGATCTGGTGTATCCACTCACCTAGAGCTGAACATTCTAGAGCGTGAAGTCAAATGGGCCTTCAGAAGCATTATTACAAACAAAGCTAGAGGAGGTGATGAAGTTCCAGCTGAGCTATTTAAAATTATAAAAGATGATGCTGTTAAAGTAATGCACTCAGTAAGCCAGCAAATTTGGAAATCTCAGCAGTGTCCATAGGACTGGAGAAGGTCAGTTTTCATTTCAATCCCAAAGAAAGGCAATGCCAAAGAAAGTTAAAACTATCATACAAATTCATTCATTTCACATGTGAGCAAGGTAATGCTCAAAATCCTTTAAGCTAGGTTTCAGCAGTACATGAACTAAGGACTTCCAAATGTAAAAGCTGGGATTAGAAAAGGCAGAGAAACCACAGGCTAAATTGCTAATATTTATTGGATCATGGAACATGGAGTTCCAGAAAAACATCTACTTGTACTTCATAGACTATGCTAAAGCCTTTGACTGTGTGGATCACAACATACTATGGAAATTCTTCAAGAGATGGAAATATCAGACCACCTTACCTGTTTCCTGAGAAACCTGAATGTGGGTCAAGAAGAAACAATTAGAGTCTTTTTTTTTTTTTTTTTA
>ML660816.1:1314716-1538508 GCA_007570785.1 Antilocapra americana | reverse complement strand
GTTTTTGCCATACAATGTCATGATATCACCATGGGTTTACATATGCTTCCCCTCCGGAACCCCCCTCCCTCCTCCCTCCCCCCCGGGAAATCTCGCTGCACCAGTCCCGAGCATCAATCCTGGGCTGGCGATTGATTAGACACATGACAATTAACATGCTTCAATGCCCTTCTCCCATAACATCCCACCCTTACCCTCATCCACAAAGTCCACGAGTCTATTCTATACATCTGCGTTCCTTTTGTTGTCTCCCATGTTGGGTTCTCGTTACTGTCTTTCTAAATTCCATATATATGCGTTAATATACTGTATTGTTGTTTTTGCTTCTGGCTTACTTCACTCTGGATAATGGGCTCCAGTTTCGTCCATACAATTAGAGTCTTACATGGAACAACAGACTGGTTTAAAATTTGGAAAGGAGTACATCAAGGCTGTATATTGTCACCCTGTTTATTTAATGTATAAACAGAGTACATCATGAAAAATTCTGGGCTGGATGAATCACAACCTGAAATCAAAATTTCTGGGGAAAAGATCAATAACCTCAGATATACAGATGATACCACCCTAATGACCGAAAATGAAGAGGATCTAAGGAGCCTCTTGATGAGGGTTGAAGAGGAGAGTGAAAAAGCTGGCTTAAAATTCAACATTCAAAAACCTAAGAACGTGGCATCCAGTGCCATCACTTCATGGCAAGTAGAAGGGAAAAATTGGAAGCAGTGACAGATTTTATTTTCTTAGGCTCCAAAACCACTGCAGATGATGAATGTATCTATGAAATTAAAAGTTGTTTGCTCCTTAGAAGGAAAACTGTGACAAACCTAGACAGTGTGTTATTAAAAAGCAGAGACATCACATTGCTGACAAAGTTCTGTATAGTCAATTATGGTTTTTCCAGTAGTCATGTATGGATGTAAGACCCTAAAGAAACCTGAACATCAAAAAATTGATGCTTTTGAATTATAGTGCTGGAGAAAACTGTTGAGAGTTTCTTAGACTGTAAGGAGATCAAATCAGTCAATCTTAAAGGAAATCGGTCCTGAACATTCATTGAAAGGACTGATGCTCAAGCTGAAGCTCCAGGGTTTTGACCACCAGATGTGAAGAGCCAAGTCTTCGGAAAAAACACTGATGCTGGAAAAGATGGAAGGCAAGAGGACAAGAATATACAGCTTTCTAAAGCTGAGTGCCGAAGAATTGATGCTTTTGAACTGTGGTGTTGGAGACGACTCTTGATAGTCCGTCCCTTGGACAGCGAGGAGATCCTGAGTGTTCACTGATGCTAAAGCTGAAACTCCAATACTTTGGCCACCTGATGAGAACTGACTCATTTGAAAAGACCCTGATGCTGGGAGAGAATGAAGGTGGGAGGAGAAGGGGACGACGGAGGACGCGATGGGTGGATGGCATCACCAACTCAATGGACATGAGTTTGAATAAACTCTGGGAGTTGGTGATGGACAGGGAAGTCTAGCATGCTGCAGTCCATGGGGTCACAAAGAGTCGGACATAACTTAGGGACTGAACTGAACTGAAGAGGAGAAGGGGGCAACAGAGGATGAAAATGGTTAAATAGCATAATCAACTCAATGGACATAAATTTGAACCAGCTTTGGAGACTGTGGAAGATAGAGGGATCTGGGGTGTTGCATCCCATGGTGTCACAAAGAATTAGCCATGACTTAGCAAATGAACAGCAACAAAATAATGCTAGAGCAATACTTAGACCTAGGAAGACCCCAGTAACCCTTTGATGAAATATGGCTCAGGGGTTGATTCAGGCAAATGCTAAAACAACAAACAAACAAACAAAAAAAAAGGAAATGATAAAAATGATGTGAATCTATTATTTGTGGTGAAGGAGTAAGTCATTTCTTGGCCCTAATTGCCTGCACTGGTGTAGACTTAGAATGTTTTTTATTTTTTCATGAAAATTTTAAAATGCCAGATTTCCAAATAGATGGGGTAATAGGTGTTATGTGACTCTAGTCTCGTAGCTGATATCATCAGAAAACTTGGAAAACAGATTTTAATTTTTTTTCCTTAATTATAATTAACTTGCACACTTAATACATACAAGACTAAGATGAGTGATGTTTAGGACTAAATAGTTCACTGCTAGTATAACAGTCTGATTTATTAGTTTAAAAATAGAGTTATGAGTTCCTAATACAATGACATCTTTTGCTCTCCAGTATAAAATGATGTCCCCAAACAAGGTATGACTGTGAAATGCCACATAGTCCATAAAGTTTTTATTAACAGAGAGAATGCCAAGAGGGATACATTCTAGCTTACTCTAAAGCAGTGATTCTTCAACTAATGTTGGTCAGAGTTCCCAGTGAGTCATAAAGACCTGTATTCTTTCATCAGAAAAACACATATCTGCATATAACAGACAATTTTGCATGAATTACAGGGCATTTTACAGTCTACAGATTAAAAAAAAAAAAATCAATGCTCCAGAGAAAGTCAGCTTGGGCAAGTCTTGGCAAGTAAAAATAATGAGTATTAAGGCAAGGGAGGGTTAATTAACCCCTGGTTAAGACGAGAATGCCACAGTCCTGCAAATAAACATATTCCTGCTCAGTGAACCACGTGGGAGCACGTATGGAAAAAAGGAGAAGCACAGTTCATGAACTAATCTCTCCATGAGGCTTTCCTCGCCTGTCCTCAGACTTTATTAAGTGTTGAATGAGTTGCAAAGGTTTGAGTGCAGAGAAGAGATGAATCCTGATTGATTTCGAGAAAAATAGGAAACATAAAGTCTTCTCACCTAAACTTTCTCTTTTACAACACATATAAAAAATAAACGTCAAAATTATGCTCAGAAAGCACATTTGATGCCCCAGCGCCAAGAGCATTGCATTTGTTTCTGTGGTTTATGTTTTCCCCTGAACATTTCAATATAAATAGAGCTTTATATCGTGAAGTAGGGCAATACATGATTATTTTATAGTGAAGTCTAGAGTAAGCTTATCATGTGAGCTTGTTTGTTTTCACTGTGGCCTTACTCTTTTTTGTAATATTCAGAATGAACATCATGGAAGTGTCTGGTAAGAAACGTAACCCCAAAATAGTCAATACATAATGTCCAAGTAAGATACATGATCATGTTTACCCTCTAAATTAAATATATATATTAATTATATATAATTAATATATATATTACTTATATATAATTATATATATATATATGTATATATATATATATATATAAAATGCTACACCAAGATGTCACGTATTCAACAAATACATGCTCAGTCAGTCAGTTCAGTCTCTCAATCGTGTCCGACTCTATGTGACCCCATGAACTGCAGCACGCCAGGCTTCCCTGTCTATCACCAACTCCCAGAGTCCACCGAAACCCATGGTCATCGAGTCGGTGATGCCATCCAGCCATCTCATCCTCTGTCTTCCCCTTCTCCTCCTGTCCTCTATCTTTCCCAGCATCAGGAACGTTTTAAAGATTTTTGAATTGTTAAATAAAGTGTGCTATTTGAATAATTTTAACTCTTTACAATATAAATTTACAATGATCAAAGAAGTGAAAATAAGAGATGCAATTTTTTCTAAAAAAAATTAGAATATAAAAGTTTTCATTCTTACATTTAGATTGATTATTATCTGTTGCTATTGTTTAGTCTCTAAGTTGTATCTGACTATGCAACCCGACGGACTTCCCTGTCTTTCATTTTCTCCCAGAGTTTGCTCACACTCACCTGCACTGAGTTGGTGATGCTCTCGAACCATCCCATCCTCTGTCTCCCCCCTTCCTCCTGCCCTCAGTCTTTCCCAATCTATACTTTTCAATGTATAGTATACAAAGTTAATCATATTATGTAAATATTATGTGAATATAATATATAAATATGATATGTATATATTTCTTTTCAACTTCCTTGCACATAAAGGGATTTGGACAATCAGGACAGTTTTGAAGATTAAGTAGCCCGAATGATGCAACTTTGCCTTAAACATCCTAAAAATGTATTTTTTTTTCTTTGTATGTGATCCGGGTGATTGTTGGGATTCTTGTCCTCACTATGTACAACACATTCATAGTTACTTTTGCATTTTCTTTAAAACAAGTCCAAGTAATATATCTTTTCACTATTGTTAGAACAGAATTTTATATGAAAGCTAGATGTATGCTAGTTAGCTCTCAATAAAACTGGGGGGGGGAACAGTCTTCAAAAATAGTAGTCACAATAATAATAAAGGGGATGGCAGGAAATTTTGGGAGGTAATGAACATGTCCATGGCCCTGGTGGTGATGGTGGTTTCATAGATGTATTCTTATCCCCAAACTTATCAAACTATATACTTTAAATATGAACAGTTTTTTGCATGTTGATTATACCTTAATAAATTTTTTAAATAAAATAAGTCTGTATAACAAACCCTTTTGTATATAAGCATATATCCTATTGGTTTTGTTTGTTTATTAAAATCTGATTGATAGACTAAACATCTTATCAACATCAGAACTTCTTATATTGTTTTTGGTTTTAAAATGATTGTTCCATATGTAAATAATGTTTATATCTGCAATATCACTATCCTAATAGTAATCATTTATGGCAGAGTCCTCAACCTCTGGGATCTAATTCCTGATGAACTGAGGAGGAGCTGATATAATAATAATAGAAATAAAATAAACAATAACTGTCATGTGTTTTAACCATCTGGAAATCATCCCCCCCAACCTCAGTCTGTGGAAAATTTTCTTTCCGTAAAACTGATCATTGGTGCCAAAAAGATTGGGGGACTGCTGCTTTATGGTTATCTTGTTGGGTGAATTTTATTTGCAGAAGTATGAACAAATAAATCGCTAAACATTTTCCTGAAATCTTTAATTTAGAGTTAGATTAAAATTGTATTTAAACAAGCAAAGTCTAATGGCCTGCCTATTTAAATTTAGCAAAGCTACATTTAACTGATGAAAAATAAACACTTTTCATTTTCCAAAAAAAATAAATAAATAAGATCAAAAGATGGAATATTAGCCAACCCATAATAACCAAGTTAGTGACTTTAAAAACTGAATACTTCTTTCTCAAGATTGCTTTGGCTATATGAGGTTTTTTGTATTTCCATATAAATTATGAAATTATTTGTTCTAGTTCTCTGAAAAAGACCTCTGGTAGCTTGATAGGAATTGCATTGAATCTATAGATTACTTTGGGTAGTATACTCATTTTCACTATATTGATTCTTCCAATCCACAAACACAATATATTTCTCCATCTATTTGTATCCTCTTTGATTTCCTTCATCAGTGTTTTGTAGTTTTCTATATACAAGTCTTTTGTTTCTTTAGGTAGAAATACTCCTAAGTATTTTATTCTTTTTGTTTCGATGGTGAATGGAATTGTTTCCTTAATTTCTCTTTCTGATTTCTCACTGTTAGTGTATAAGAATGCCAGGGATTTCTGTGTGTTGATTTTGTATCCTGAAACTTTACTATATTCACTGATTAGCTCTAGTAATTTTCTGGTAGAGTATTTAGGGTTTTCAATATACAGGATCATGTCATCTGCAAACAGAGAGAGTTTTACTTCTTCTTTTCCAATCTGGATTCCTTTAATTTCTTTATCTGCTCTAATTTCTGTGGCCAAGACTTCCAAAATTATGTTGAAAAGTAGTGGTGAGAGTGGGCACCCTTGTCTTATTCCTGACTTCAAGGGAAATGTTTTCAGTTTTTCACCATTGAGGATAATGTTTGCTGTGGGTTTGCCATATACCTTTTATTATGTTGAGGTATGTTCCTTCTATTCCTGCTTTTTGGAGGGTTTTTATCATAAATGGATGTTGAATTTTGTCAAAGGGTTTCTCTGCATCTATTGAGATAATCATGTGGTTTATAGCCAAAGCAATCTTGAGAAAGAAGAATGGAACTGGAGGAATCAACCTACCTGACTTTAGGCTATACTACAAATCCACAGTCATTAAGACAGTATGGTACTGGCACAAAGACAGAAATATAGATCAATGGAACAAAATAGAAAGCCCAGAGATCAATCCACGCATCTATGGACACCTTATCTTTGACAAAGGAGGCAGGAATATACAATGGAGAAAAGACAATCTCTTTAACAAGTGGTGCTGGGAAAACTGGACAGCCACTTGTAAAAGAATGAAACTAGAACACTTTCTAACACCATACACTAAAATAAACTCAAAATGGATCAAAGATCTAATCATAAGACCAGAAACTATAAAACTCCTAGAGGAAAACATAGGCAAAACACTCTCCGACATAAACCAAAGTGGGATCCTATATGACTCACCTCCCAGAATATTGGAAATAAAAGCACGAATAAACAAATGGGACCTAATTAAAATTAAAAGCTTCTGCACAACAAAGGTAACTATAAGCAAGGTGAAAAGACAGGCTTCAGAATGGGAGAAAATAATAGCCAATGAAGCAACGGACGAACAATTAATCTCAAAAATATACAAGCAACTCCTGCAGCTCCATTCCAGAAAAATAAAAGACCCAATCAAAAAGTGGACCAAAGAACTCAACAGACATTTCTCCAAAGAAGACATACAAATGGCTAACAAACACATGAAAAGATGCTCAACATCACTCATTATCAGAGAAATGCAAATCAAAACCACAATGAGGTACCACTTTACACCAGTCAGAATGGCTGCAATCCAAAAATCTACAAGCAATAAATGCTGGAGAGGATGTGGAGAAAAGGGAACCCTCTTACACTGTTTGTGGGAATGCAAACTAGTGCAGCCACTATGGAAAACAGTGTAGAGATTCCTTAAAAAGCTGCAAATAGACCTGCCATATGACCAAGCAATCCCACTGCTGGGCATACACACCGAGGAAACCAGAATTGAAAGAGCCACGTGTACCCCAATGTTCATCGCTGCATTGTTTACAATAGCCAGGACATGGAAGCAACCTAGATGCCCATCAACTGACGAATGGATAAGAAAGCAGTGGTACATATACACAATGGAATATTACTCAGCATTAAAAAAAAATTCATTTGAATCAGTTCTACTCAGGTGGACAGAACTGCAGCCTATTATCCAGAGTGAAGTAAGCCAGAAGGAAAAACAACAATACAGTATACTAACGCATATATATGGAATTTAGAAAGATGGCAATGAGAACCCAGCATTCGAGACAGCAAAAGGAACGCAGATGTATAGAATAGACTCGTGGACTCTGTGGAAGAGGGCAAGGGTGGGATGATACGGGAGAATGGCATTGAAACATGTTAATTATCATATGTGAAATCAATCGCCAGCCCAGGGTTGATGCTCGGGGCTGGTGCACTGAGATGTCCCAAGGGGAGGGAATTGGGAGGGAGGAGGGAGGGGGGTTCTGGAGGGGGAGCATATGTAAACCCATGGCGTTTTCATGTCTTGTATGGCAAAACCAACACAATAAAGTAAAGAAAATTTAAAAAAAAAAATTGAATACACGGTAAAACCCATAGTGAACTGATCATTTAGTTTTAAGAAAGACTTCAGCCTTCCCATGCAAAGATATGGATTTTTATATGAACTCAATTCTAAGTTTTATCTCCAATTCTTCATCTGTTGGGAAGAACCCATAACTAGAAACACATATCAGCATGTATGCAAACTAGTAATCATCAGTCAAACCAGAGAAACATCAGCCAAATTGTTTCACGTTAGTCTGAGAGGAAAGGATGAGCACCACTTAACTCTCTACCTAAGCATTAGGATTAGAATAAACTGGTTACAATGTGTGGAGGCTAGAAGAATGGCCTCCAAAATATTCACATCTCAATCTCCAAGACTCATAAATGTTGTATTACATGACAAGAGAAAATCAGAACTACAATTGGAATTGAGGTTGTTAATCAACTGATTTTATTTATTTTTTCTTTTGACTGGTTTTCCAGTATTTTTTTTTCCTGTTTTTAAAAATAATTAATTTATTTGTTCCTTTACATTATCATGTTGGTTTTGCCATACATTGACATGAATCCGCCATGGGTATACATGTGTCCACCCCCCGCCCCAGAACCCCACCTCCCACCTCCCAATGTGGGTGGGCTCAATGTAATACAAGGATCCTATAACAGAAAGAGTGAAACAGAAGAGTCTGAATCAGATATAGAATCAAAAGACCTGATCATTCACTGATGGCTTTGGGAACAGAAGGGGCACACAGGCCAAGGAGTGTGGACAGGTTCTAGGAACTGGGATAATGAACTGGGATAACAAGGAAGAGATTCCCCTAGAAAGCCTCCTAAAGGAATACCACCTTACTTGTAGCTTGACTGTAGCCACGAGACCCATTTCAAACTTCTGATCTCCAGAAATGTAAAGTAGTAAATGTGTATTGTTTTAAATCACTGGGTTACTGGTAATTTTTTACAAGAGCAATAGGAATTCAATACACATCTCATCAGAACAAAATGAGTGATTGAAGTTGGTAGCTTTGAGAGAATAATGCACTCACATCAACTCACTCAATCCTACTAAAAATGAGTGGGAAAAATAGGAATAATTATGCAGCTATACAAAATTCACATAAACAGAAATGTACCCGTAATGAGAAAATCATTAGAAAATGTTGGTTTCCCAGGTCTCTAACTTTTATAAAAGAAAAAAAGAATTAAAAGAGAAAGAAAAGAGAATTAACCGAACATGTGCAACACTAGCTAACTTACGTCTCTGTGCACCCCACTACGTTATATCTTTTGATTATACAGAGTTCATTTCAGCTCAATGTAGATTAAATTGAATAGTGACATTCCCAACTGGACTACCAGATGGAATCACATTTTAATTAACTTTTCAACCAGCATACAGATGTGCTTCTTGTGATAATTATCAAGAAATCATTTGCAAAATGAGAAGCCTTGGTGGCAGATTGTAGCTTAGAATGATTGATCACATAGTGAGATCAGTAACCTTAAAATACTTTAAATCATTTATTGACCAAAGGAATAAAAAGGTTATAAACCATTATTGAAAATATCTAAAACACATTATCATGTACCTTTTGGGAGATTAAACTAAAGAAAGTATTTGTATAATAAAATAATGATCAACGAATATATATTATATCATTAATTTTCCAGAAAGTCACATGGTTTCTGAAATTATGTTTCCATACATTAGTGAAAACACACATCATCAGAAAAAGAACCTACCTGTTTCCATCTTTTGTTCTTCATCACTATTAAGTAACTGCAACCTGTATGTGATACTTTAATAATGATAAAGACCCCATCTTTCTGTTTTACATTTTGAAAATGATCACCAACTTAAATAGAAAAAAAAAGTGAATAAAAGTGAAACAAAAAAGATAATTTAAAATTATAGAAAAGATGAAACAGTTTTACTTTTACAACTTATCGTTTGATTTGATGGTTACTTCAGTTACTTTCAAATTGTAAATAGTAACTCTAGTAACTAGAATTCTAGAAATTAAACACTAGTAATAAGAAGACTTTAAGGCCAGCATATCTGTGATTTTGATGAAGAGGTACATGCAATCAAGCACACAACTCAGTAGAAGAATACAGCTAATTGGAAGGAACAGAAATTTCAGTTAACAACCTTAATGCTTTCCTAAGTACAAGTCCCCTACATATGAACAAGTTCTGTTTCAAGAGGGTGTTCATGATAGTTTACAGTGAATGGTGTCAGATTTGTGATCTCCGAAGATTATTTAGCTTCAGGACCAGGGACCAAGCTTGATCACTTAAGAGCTTTTGTGTTGCAGAGATTCATTAAAGTACAAAAGGGACAAAGAAGGTGTCAGACAGGGACATCAGAAGGGGGCAGAGAGTGCCTCAGTTACTAGTTTAGCAAGGGAGCTATATACTTTTTTAATTGCTTATTACAATAAATCAGAAGAATGTCTCAAAGTTGCAAAGAGCTTACCAGACCCACTTCCACAATTTACATTTTAAGATAACAGGATTAGAATTTAACAATAGAAAGATCTTAACAGCTTTAACAGGATTAAATGTAATTTACATTTTAAAATAACAGGCTTAATCAGAAGGTTCTCAAGAAGGAGAAAGATGTCCTCAAGCAAGATACATTGTTGTTATATAATCACTGGCACAGAGTTGCCAAGCTCAAGAAAACATATCCTTGAGCAAGATGAGTTGTTTTGTTGTGCAATCATCAGCTCTGGGATTAAAAAGAAAAAAGGAAAAAAAAAAGTTTGTCCTTTTCACCTCCTTGAGAACTCCAGACTCCTCTCTGCTCCTCAGGGACTCTGGATTTCTTATGAACCTGCTTAGGAATTGGCTCTCTCAGTTCATAAGTTCAAGTTGTTCATAAGTCCATCAAAGTCAGCCTAGGTACACAACTAACATATTCAGCTATACAGTATTGTATTGTAATGGATTTATAATACTTTCACACAAATAATATATAAAAAACAAACTCAAAAAACAGAACATATTTAATCTTATATTCAGTACCTTGGAAAATAGAGTAGTACAGTATAACTGGCATACAGGGGCTGGCATTGAGTGAACAGAAAAAGTTACTGAATTGAAGAGTAAGAAGAGGTGGGAGACGATGGTAGAGCTGAGGGACTGTCAGCAATAGAGTATGGAGGGCAAGCTGCAGTTTCACTCCCACCTGATGCTGATGGCACAGGTTCTGGTTCCTTGCTGGAGACAGAGGGTTTTTTCTACTCTCTTGAAAAAATGATCCAGTGCTGTCTGGGTAGTAGCTCTTTTTCTCATTATAGATGACATAGTAGCCCTGGGTTGCATTCTGAACAGCTTCATGTACCATTCTATGTTCAGTTTCTGGTAGCACAAAACCTAATAACAGCACCTCATCAGATAGATTTAACTTACATGATTAGACATGTGAATGCCTGTTCCTATTTTTTATTTAATATTTATATTTGATTGACTGATGATTGGTTTACAATATCCATTTGATTTCTGTCATGCATCAACTTGAATTAACCATAGATGTATGTATATTCACTCCCTTTTTGAATCTCCCTGCCAGTTCCTTGCCCATTCCCACCTCTATAGGTTATTCAGTTCAGTCCCTCAGTCATGTCCAACTCTTTGTGACCCCATGGACTGCAGTACGAAAGGCCTCCCTGTCCATCACCAACCTCCCTGAGCTTGTTCAAATCAACGTCCATCAAGTCTGTGATGCCATTAAACCTGTCATCCTCTGTCATCACCTTCTCCTCCTGCCTTCAGTCTTTCCCAGAATCAGGGTCTTTCGCAAGGAGTCAGTTCTTCAGATCAGGTGCCCAAGTACTGGAGCTTCAGCTTCAGCATCAGTTCTTGTAATGAATATTAATGACTGATTTCCTTCAGGATGGACTGGTTTGATCTTCTTGCAGTCCAAGGGACTCTCAAGAGTCTTCTCCAACACCACAGTTCAAAAGCATCAACTCTGCAGTGCTCAGCTTTCTTTATGGTCCAACTCTCACACCCATACATGACTAGAGGGACCTTTGTCAGCAAAGCAATCTCTGCTTTTTTAATATGTGGTCTAGGTTGGTCACAGCTTTTATTCCAAGGAAAAAACATTTTTAATTTCATGGTTGAAGTCACCATCTGCAGTGATTTTGGAGCCCAAGAAAATAAAGTCTCTCGTTGTTTCCATTGTTTCTCCATCTATTTGCCATGAAATGTTAGGACCATGATCTTAGTTTTCTTAGTTTTCTGAATGTTGAGTTTTAAGCCAGCCTTTTCACTCTCCTCTTTCACTTTCATCAAGAGGATCTTAGCTCCTCTTCACTTTCTGCCATAAGGGTGGTGTCATCTGCATATCTGAGGTTATTGATATTTCTCCCGGTAATCTTGACTCCAGCTTGTGCTTCATCCAGCCTGGCATTTCACATGATGTATTCGGCATATAAGTTAAATAACCAAGGTGACAATACAGCCTTGACATATTCCTTTCCCAATTTGGAACCAGTCCATTGTTTCAAGTTCTAACTGTTGCTTCTTGACCTGTATACAGATCTCTCAGGATTATTAATAATTTCTAGATTATTACAGAGTCCCAGTTTGAGTTCACTGAGTCATACAGCAAATTCCGTGTCTATCTATTTACATGTGTTAGAGTATATGCTCTATATGTTATTCTCTCCATTTATCTCACCCTCTCCCCCTTCTCCTCCACCATTGTTCATAAGTCTGTTCTTTATGTCTGCGTCTCCACTGTTGCTCTGTGAATGGATCCATCAGTACCATCCTTTTAGATTCCATATATGTGGGTCAATATACAATATTTGTCTTTCATTTTCTGACTTACTTCACTCTGTATAATAGGCCCTAGATTCATCCATCTCATTAGAACTGACTGAAATGAGTTCCTTTTTTACGGCTGAGTAGTGCTCCATTGTATGTATGTACCTCAGCTTCTTTATCCATTCATCTGTTGACGGACATATAGGTTGCTTCCATGTCTTGGCTATTGTAAATATTGCTGCAATGAACACTGGGTTACATGTGTCTTTTTTCAGTTTTTTCTTCAGAATATATGCCTAGAAGTGGGATTGCTGGTTCATATGGTGGTTTTACTCTTACTTTTTAAAGGCATCTCCATAATATCTTTCATGGTGGCTGTACCAATTGACAGTGCAGAAAGGTTTCTTTTTCTCTACACCCTCTCTAGCCCTTGTTGTTTTTGGATTTTTTTTATTATGGCCATTCTGCCTGGGATGAAGTGATATCTTGGATCCTTTATAACCCACCTCCTAGAATAATGGAAACAAAAGCAAAAATAAGTGCATGTTCGTATCTTTGAAAGTTTGCTACTTGAAGGTTCATATATAAGGGACTTACTGTATGGGAAGATGCAAGAATGCATGTTCATAAAAATTTCTTCTGACATATTTCTAACTATCTGAGGGACTATTTTGCCAGTATCCCCAAGAGCACAGAGACCCTCATCCTTGCCCTTCAGAGTGCTTTTGTAGGTCAGCTACTGTGGTGGTTAATGATTCAATCCTTACAGAACTGGATGGCAAATGACATTACTCAGTTCACAGCGCCCCCATGTAGTTCATAAATCAACTAAGTTTTTGAAGACGTTTCATGACCAATTTATGAATGGGGATAGGAAAGGTCATTTCTAGGTCTGAGGATTTCTTTGGTAGACCAGTCAATGTGCTATTACTGGGCCAGGCCATGTAAATTGTAGCAAAAAGTCTCTGGACCACCTGTCTTACTAGTCTGCTATGGCCCAGGAAATTATTTTCTCTTGTTGCTTTTTCCCATATGTAGAGATATATTGATTTCATATACAGCCATGTATTTGGCCAATAATATAAAGTTGTCTAAGTCATCATTATTTTTATAGGAGACTCAGCCACACATTTGGTAATGCAAGAAACAGTAATCCTATAACATTGAATACAAATAATATAACTAGTAGAATTAATAGAGTCATAAGTAAATATTTACATATGCAAATACCATCTTCCAACAACAAAAGAGCGACTCTACACATGGACATCACCAGATGGTCAAGACCAAAATCAGACTGATTATATTCTTTTCAGCTGAAAATGGAGAAGCTCAATACAGTCAGCAAAAACAAGACCAGGAGCTGACTGTGGCTCAGACCATGAATGCCTTATAGCAAAATCCAGACTTAAATGAAGAAAGTAGGGAAAACTACTAGGTCATTCAGGTATGACCCAAATCAAATCTCTTACATTATACAGTGGAAGTGAGAAATATTTTCAAGGGATTATATCTGATAGAGTGCCTAGAGAACTATGGATGGAGGTTCATAACATTATATAGGAGGTGGTGATCAGAACCATCCCCCAAAAGAAGGTATGTAAAAAGGCAAAATGGTTGTCTGAGGAGGCCTTATTGAGGAAAGAAAAGAAGTGAAAGGCAAAGGAGAGAAGGAAAGATATACCCATCTGAATGCAGAGTTCCAAAGAAAAGCAAGGGGGGTGTGTAATAAAGTGTTCCTCAGTGATCAATGTAAAGAAATAGAGGAAAACAATAGAATGGAAAGACTAGAGATATTTTCAAGAAAATTAGAGTTACTAGGGGAACATTTCACGCAAAGATGGGCACAATAAAGGACAGAAACAAAATGGACCTAAAAGAAGCAGAAAATATTAAGAAGAGATGGCAAGAATACACAGAAGAACTATACAAAAAAGATCTTAATGACCCAAATAACCATTATGGTGTGATCACTCTCCTAGAGCCAGACATCCTGGAATGGAAGTCAAGTCGGCCTTAGAAAGCATCACTATGAACAAAGCTAGTGGAGGTGATGGAATTCCAGTTGAGCTATTTCAAATCCTGAAAGATGATGATATGAGAGTGTTGTACTCAATATGCCAGCAAATTTGAAAACCTCAGCAGTGGCCCCTGGACTGAAAAAATCATTTTCATTTCAATCCCAAAGAAGGACAATGCCAAAGAATGTTAAAATAACTGCACAGTTGCACTCATTTCACACACTAGCAGGGTAATGCTCCAAATTTTCCAAGCTAGGATTCAACAGGACATGAACAGAAAATTTCCAGATGTTCAAGCTGGATTTAGAAAAGGCAGAGAAACTAGAGATCAAAATTTCCAGCATCCATTGTATCATAGAGAAAGCAAGAGAGTTTCAGAAAAACATCTACTTCTACTTCATTGACTACTATAAAGGCTTTGACTGTGGATTACAACAAACTGTGGAAAATTCTTAAAGAGATGATAATACCAGACCAACTTACCTGCCTCCTGAGAAATCTGTATGCAGGTCAAGAACAATAGTTAGAACCAGACATGGAACAACAGACTTGTTCAAAATTGGGAAAGGAGTACATCAAGGCTGTATATTTTCACCCTACTTATTTAACTTGTATTCAGAGTACATCATGATAAATACTGGGCTGGATGAAGCACAAATTGGAATCAAGATTACTGGGAGAAATATCAATAACCTCAGATACACAGATGATACCACCCTCATGGAAGAAAGCAGAGAAGAATTAAAAGCTTCTTGTTGAAGTTGAAAGAGGAGGGTGAAAAACCTGGCTTAAACTCAGCATTCAAAAAGCTAAGATCATGGCATTTGGTCCCATCATTACATGGCAAAGAGATGGGAAATAATGGAGGCAATGACAAACTTTCTTTTCTTTTCTTGGGCTTCAAAATCATTGCAGATGGTGACTGCCATGATTTTAAAAAAGTAAAAAGATGCCTGCTCCTTGGAAGAAAAAGTATGACCAAGCTAGACAGTGTATTAAAAATCAGAGACATTATTTTGCCAACAAAGGTCTGTATAGTCAAGCCTATTTTTTTTTCTAGTAGTCCTGTATGGATGTTGCAGCTGGACCATGAAGAAGGCTGAGAGTTGAAGAATTGATGCTTTTGAGCTGTGATGTTGGAGAAAACTCCTGAAAGTCCCTTGGACAGCAAGGAGATCAGACCAGTCAGTCCTAAAGAAAATCAGTCCTGAATATTTATTGAAAGGACTGATGCTGAAGGTGAAGCTGATACTTTGGCTACCTGATGAGAAGGGCCCACTCACTAGAAAAGACCCTGATGCTGGGAAAGTTTGAAGGCAAGAGGAGAAGGGGATGATAGAGGATGAAATTGTTGGATGGCATCACCGACTCAATGGACATGCATTTGAGCAAGTACCAGAAGATGGTGAAAGACAGGAAAGCCTGGTGTGCTGCAGTCCATGGAGTCACAGATAGTCAGACGTGACTGACTGAGTCGCTGAACAACAGAAAAAACAAAGTAAGTATTTAAATCTAGAAGTTTTCAAGACTTGGGCATGGATTGCTTAAGACAGAAATTGGATTTTTCATGTGGTTCATTAAATGAATTATATTGAAGTATTCATCTGGTATAAAAACATAACATTCAGTTGGAAATGTGGCACAGATGTCTCCCTATAAGGATATTGAGGGTCATGTCATTTTATAACATAATTTTTCTCATCATAGAGACCTCAGAAGTCATTAGACTATTAGCCTGATCATCATTGTTTAAAACCTGTTGAATGAATTTCGTTAAGTCTTCAATATGAGTGATTATATACTCCAATCCTCCTGAAGACACACATTAAAAAAATCACTACAAAATGATCTTACCAATAATATACAGGTTTCTTGATGTGTCAAACTTGTACGAATAGTAAATTTACTAAGTCATGTTTAAATTGGCACTTAAATAGCCTTGTATCCAAGAGAATCCTAGAGTACTTCCTGTTAATCCAGGTGGGTGCCTGGGCCATAAATTGGTACTTTGTAGTACCAATTCAGTTCCATTAGATACAACCCAGCATAACCCTGGTCATCTGACTCAGTCTATTTTACAACAATTTCTGTTTGTAAGGGTAATAATACAGTGGCAATGTTCATAAGGCACCCAGCTCAATTTCCTAGTGTTATTAGGCTTACCCCTAGTATGATTTAATTGTTACCAACATAAGGAGGCCTTTAAACTTGAATGGCCATAGCTTGGTGTTGTCCATAGAAACCCGTTCTTAACTGCAGGTGGTTTTCTCCTAATGAGGAGGGAGTTATGGCTTTATACTGGGATTCAGTTTTTAGTTCCAATTGAATAATCCTTAAAGAAAATTCATATTTATGGCCAATGTTAGAGAAGGTATTTTTACATCAGTCAAGTGATGGCATCCTATCTAGTGATATCAGTGGCCCAAATAGAACTACATCTTCTTTTCTCTAAAATGAATTTTCTGAGGGCCATTCAGTCAGAGACTTGTAGAGAAGAAATCCACCAAGATAACAGGAAATACTGACTACAAACTCAGTGACTGGATAGATTTCTGAAATCTGCATTATGGCCATGATAGAAAAAACTTTTGATTCATATGCAAAATCTAAGAAAGCATTATATGGGTCAGGTCTGGCATCTTTGGATAGCTATTTGCTTCTGATGCTTGTCCTGGGATGAGTGTCATTTATCCTCTGTTTGGATATAGTTTTAAGGTGATTAGGGGGTCAGCAATCCTCTTTAGACCAGTGTAATACAGAATTTTTGGTAACTTGAAACATATATTAATTAGAAATCTCAATTCTTGAAAAATCCAAATTTCTAGTGAAAACTAAGAAGGAAGCAGTTATAAACTATATTTTTCATAAGCATTCTGTAGATTGCAAACCCATAAACACTATTTATAATTTATAATTCCTAAAAACATGCTTTCTTTTAATGTCTCAGTGTGACACTAAACATATTTATTGAGTCCTAAATATCTTTAGTTTCTCTGTAAAAGAAAGCTTGTATGAAGCAATTAATGTTTCAGGATCTCATTTTATTTGAGAATATCTGGACTTTCATAATTTAACTTAATTTTGTAAAAGTCTGAAGTTTCAAGTTACCAAAATCTAGATAAACTTTTTTAAGTAGACATACTGTTAAACATTTTTATTCCTAAAGAGTTTACACAAAAAAAACTTACCTTATTTATATTTAATTTACTTATAAAAATATCATCATATTAGTGGTAAAGAATATGCCTGCCAATGCAGGAGTCTCGAAAGACATGGGTTCTATTCCTGGGTTGGAAAGACTCCTTCAGGAGGGCATGGCAACCCATTTCAATAATCTTGCCTGGAGAATCCCATGGACAGAGTAGCCTGGCAGACTAGTCAGGGACATGACTGAAGAGATGTAGCATGCAGGCAAGTTATTTTTCTAGCTAACAAATTTTGTGGCAGAACTAATGTTTTATTTGACTTCTAGAAAACCTGTGTACAATAAAAATACTTATATTGATGATCCTAAAGACATGTCTGTATTAATTAAGCCAACAAAACTATACTCAGAAAAGTTTTCTTCCAGCTCCTGGGGTGATCATGGAAAAAACACTAAACTCTCTAGCCCTTGGTTTATTCATCAGAGTAAGGAGTAATTTCCTCCCCTCTCCCCATGTCCATAAGTCTTTTCCCTTTGTCTGTTTCTCCATTGCTGTCCTGTTAATAAATTCTTCAGTACCATTTTTCTAGATTCCGTATATATGCGTTAGAATACAATATTTATCTTTCTCTTTCTCACTTACTTCACTCTATATAAAAAGCTCTAGGTTCATCCACCTCATTAGAACAAGATTGCTTTGGCTATTCAGGGTATTTTGTGTCTCCATTCAGATTTTGAGATGTTTTGTTCTAGTTCTCTGAAAAACGTCATTGGTAATTTGACAGGGATTGCATTGAATCTTTACATCACCTTGGGTAGTCGAGTCATCTTGACAATATTGATTCTCCCAATTCATGAACATGGCATATCTTTCTATGCTTATGTCTTCTTCAATATTTTCCTCAGCATCTTATACTTTCTGGAGTACATGTCCTTTGTCACCTTAGGTAGGTTTATTCCTAGATAGTTTTTTTCTTTTCCATGCAATGGTAAGCGGAATTACTTCTTGACTGTCCCTTTCTAATTTTTCATTGTTAGTGTATGGAAATGCAACAGATTTCTGTATATTAATGTTGTAACCTTCAACTTTACCAAATTCATTGGTGAGTTCTAGTAATTTTCCAGTAGCATCTTTGGGATCTTCTGTGTATAGTATCATGTCATCTGCAAACAGTGACAATTTAACTTTGTATTTTCCAATTTAGATTCCCTTTATTTCTTTTACTTCTTTACTTCTCTGATTGCTATAGCTAGGGCTTTCAAACTATGTTGAATAAAAGTGTTGATAGTGGACATCCTTGTCTTATTCCTAATCTTAGAGGGACTGTTTTCAGTTTTTCACCATTGAGTATGATGCCAGCTGTAGGTTTGCTATGCATGTCCTTCATTATGTTAAGATATGTACACTATGCCCACTTTCTGGAGAGCTTTTGTCATAAATGGATCTTGAATTTTGCCAAAAGCTTTTTCTATATCCATTGAGATGATCATATGGTTTTTATTATTCAATTTGTTGATATGGTGAATCATTTTGATTGATATGCAGATGTTGGAAAATCTTTACATCCCAGGGATGAATCTCACTTGATCATCTTTTTAATATATTGTTGGATTGCTAGTATTTTGTTGAAGATTTTTGCATCTGTTCATCAGTGATATTGGCCAATAATTTTCTTTATTTGTGTGATATATTTGTTTGATTTGTTATCAGGGTGAGTGTGACCTCATAAAATGAATTGGGGATTTTTCCTTCCTCTATGAGTTTTGGAAGAGTTTCAGAAGGATAAATGCTAACTCTTTCCTAAATATTTGAGAAAAATCGCCTGTGAAGCTGTCAGGCTCTGAATTTTTGTTTGTTGGGAAGTTTTTAATCATGGTTTCAATTTCAGTACTTGTGATTTGTCTGTTCATATTTTCTATTTCTTCCTGGTTCAGTCTATGGAGACTGTATCTTTCTAAGAATGTGCCCATTTTATTGGTATACAGTTGTTCATAGTAATCTATTATGATATTAATATCTGATATTTCTGTGGAATCAGTTGTAACTTCCCCTTTTTCATTTCTAATTTTGCTGATTGGAGTCCTTTCCCTTTTTTTCTTGATGAGTAGCCTAAAGGTTTATCAATTTTGTTTATCTTTACAAAGAATCACCTTTTAGTTTCATTGATCTTTTGTAATTTTCTTTGTTTCTATTTCAGTTATTGCTGCTCTGAGCTTTATAATTTCTTTCTCTCTACTAACTTTAGATTTCATTTGTTCTTCTTTCTCCAATTGTTTTAAGTATAGGTTAGGTTGAGATTTTTCTTGTTTCTTGAGGTAGGATTGTATTGCTATAAACTTCCCTTTTAGAACTGCTTTTGCTGTATCCCATAAGTTTTGGACTTTTGTGCTTCCATTTTCTGTTGTCTCTAGGCATTTTTATTTAATCTCTTTTTTGTTTGTTTGTTTGTTTTTTTAGTGATCCATTAGTTGTTTAGCAGCATATTGTTTAGCTACCATGTGTTTGTGTTTCTTAGAGTTTTGTTCTTGTAGTTTATTTATAATCTTATAGCATTGCAATCAGAAAAGATGCTTGATATGATTTTGATTTTCTTGAATTTACCAAGGCTTACCTTGTGGTCCAGCATGTGGTCAATCCTAGAGGATGTTCCATGTGCGCTTGAGAAGAATGTGTAGTCTGCTGATTTTGGATGTAATGCTCTATGTGAGTGGAAGTCGCTCAATCGTGTCCTATTCTTTGTGACCCCATGGACTATACAGTCCATCGAATTCTCCAGGCCAGAATACTGGAGGGGGTAGCCTTTCCCTTCTCCAGGGGATCTTCCCAACCCAGGGATCAAACCCAGGTCTCCCACATTGCAGGCAGATTCCTTACCATCTGAGCCACAAGGGAAGCCCAAGAAAACTGGAGTGGGTAGCCTCTCCCTTCTCCAGTGGATCTTCCTGACCCAGGAATCAAACCAGAGTACCTTGCATTACAGGTGGATTCTTTACCAACTGAGCTATCAGAGAAGCCCTAATGCTCTATGGATATCAATTAATTTCAACTCATCTAAAGTGTTGTTCAAGGCCTGCATTTCTTTATTGATTTTCTGTCTGGATGATCTGTCCATTGATAAAAGTGGGATATTAAAGTCCCCCACTATTATTTTGTTACTGTTGATTTCTTCTTTAACATTTGTTAATAGTTGCCTTACACATTGAGGTGTTTCTATGTTGGGTACATATTTGTTTGTAATTGCTTTATCTTCTTCTTGGATTGAACTCTTGATTATTTTGTACTGTCCTTTTTTCTTATAACAATCTTTGTTTAAAATTTTATTTTGTCTGGTATGAGTATTGCTACTCCAGCTTTCTTATAATTTACATTTGCATGAAATACCTTCTCCCATCCCCTTACTTTCAGTCTTTAAATGTCTGTAGGTCTGAGGTGGGCCTCTTGTAGACAATCTATATATTTCTTTTAGTTGGTACAATTAACCCATTTACGTTTAAGGTAATTATCAATATGTATGATCATATTTCCATTTTGCTAGTTTTTGTGGGTTTATTTTTGTAGATGTTTTCCTTCTCTTGTGTTTCCTGCCTAGAGAATTTCCTTTAGCACTTGTTGTAAAGCTGGTTTAGTGGTACTGAATTCTCTTAACTTTTGCTTGTCTGGAAATCTTTTGATTTATCCATCAAATCTTAGTGAGAGTCATAGGTTCTTCCCTTTAATCACTTGAAATATATCATGCCATTCCCTCCGGGCTTATAGAGTTTCTGTTGAGAAATCAGCTCCCTTGTATGTTGTTTGTCTTTATTCTCTTATTGCTTTAAATAATGTATCTTTGTCTTTAATGTTTGTCAGTTTCATTACTTTGTGTCTCAGTGTGTTCTTCTTTGAGATTATCCTGCCTGGGACTCTCTGTGCTTTCTGGACTTGGTTGATTATTTTCTTTCCTATGTTGGGGAATTTTTCAGCTATTATCTCATCAAATATTTTGTCAGGTCCTTTCTCTCTCGATTCTCCTTTTGAGACACCTATAATATGTGTTTAATGTTGTCCCAGTGGTCTCTTGGGCTGTTTTCATTTCATTTATTTATTTATTTATTTATTTTTAATTCCATTTTGCAGCACTGATTTCCACCATTCTGTCTTTCAGGTCACTTATCTGGTCTTATACTTCATTTCTTCTGCTACTGATACCTCCTGGTGCATAGTTCATCTCTGTTTGATTCTTCTTTAGCTCTTCCAGGTCTTTAGTAAACATTTCTTGCATCTTCTCCAATCTTTCCTGAGATCCTAGATCATCTTCACTATTATTATTCTGAATTCTTTGTCTGTGATGTTACCTATCTCCATTTAGTTATTTTTCTGGGGATTTATCTTGTCCCTTCATCTGGGACATAATCTTATTTCTTTTCATTTTGGTTAGCTTTCTGTGATCATGATATTAGTTCTGGAGTCTGCTGAAACTATATTTCTTTATTATTCTGACTGACCTCTGGTGGATGAGGATAAGAGGCTCATTTCCTAATAGGAGGGACTGGCTGTGGAGAAAACTGGGATTTGCTCTGATAGGCAAGGCCATGCTCAGTAAAACTTTAATCCAGTTGTCTGCTGATGGGTGTAGTTGTACTTCCTCCTTATTAATTGTTTGGCCTGAGGCAATCCAGTCCTGGACTCAACAGGCTTTATGGTAGGGCTGTTAGTGACCTCCAAAAGGACTGATTCCAAGGCTCATTTCCCAGCACTTCACCATGCCAGGCCACTGCCAACCCACACTTCTGTAAGAGACCCTCAAAAAAACCCAGGTGTGTCTACTCAGTCTCCTGTGAGGTCGCTGTTCCTTTCCTCTGGGTCTGGTGTACACAAGGTTTTGTTGTGCCCTCTGAGAGTGGAGTCTCTGTTTCCCTCAGTCCTGTGAAGGTACTGTGAGCCAATCCTGTTGGGCATCTAAGTCAGATTCCCTGGGAATTTCCAGTCCCTTGGCCAGATACCCAGGCTGATGACTGATGTGGGACCTAGAACCTCCGCAGTAGTACAAGAACGTTTTTGATATTATTGTTCTCCAGCATCCTTGAAGAAGACACAGAAACTTCACTCTCTGTGGTTGTGACTTCCTGCTATCAGGCAACCAGGACAGGCAGCAATCTCAGTGTAGCTTGTTGATCCAGTAGTCAACAACAAAGCTCAGAGTTCTCAACCTCTGTGCTCTTGGCATACTGGGTGGATAGTGTTTGTGGTAAGGGGCTTTCCTTTGCAACATAGGATGATAAACATCTCTGGCCTCCACCTGCTCTATGCCCAGTAGAATCATTGCTGCAGCTCTATTCAGTTGGGAAAAGCAAAAGCTTTTCCAAGCAAGACCCAATTCCCCTGGAGTGGAAGATCACCCAGATTGAAGGATACTAGTTTAAAAGTAAAGGGGGAGTTCCCTGGTTGCTCAGTGGTTAGGATTCCGGCCTTTCACTGCTGGCCCAGGTTCATTCCCTGGGTGGAGAACGAGATTTTGTAAGCACTGAGGCCAAAAATATTTAAAAAAGAGTATACTGAGGCTGAAGCTCAAATTGCAGAGTTTATCCTTGTGATCTTTGCTTTTCCTTTCTTCTTCCTCCCACCCTCCTGCTCACCTTAATCTCAATACTTCCAAAAACAAATTCTTATTCCTGTGTAAGTGTGAAATGACATAGTCTATCTAGGAAAAATAAGTCCTTAATAGGCTTAAATCAAAGCAATAAAATTCTAATTATGGAGTTTTATGTGTCAAGTTTTCGCAATGTCCCAACTGTAGAAATGGATCATAGAAGAAGTATTAATTTTTCCAAAAGTAATCCCCAACATCTGAGGGATTCAGATGTTGTCACTGTTGGGAGGAATACATTTTCCTCTAACTTTCTGGGTTCTTTGGGACTAATCAAAGAAGCAAATTTAATTGAGACAGATTAATAGGAGAAATTCAAACCAAAATTTAATGTGTATACACAGGAGAGAATCAGGAGAACTGAACATCTCACCAAGATGGCCAAAATCCTTAAGATTCATCTGTCTTCAGCTAAAAGCAAAAAAAGATGTTGAGGGTAGTAGTTTGGGACTTCAGAGGGGAGGAAGGCAATCTTCAGGGAGATGCAAAAGTAAATCTTTGACTAACAAATGTTTGCTAGGCCAAGCAGAGAAAATGGGTCACAGAAAGGAATTTTAACAGACATTGCTATGTTCTTCCCTATCTACAGCTAGTTCACACTCTAGTGACTTATGCTGACACTTGCCTTCCTAGAAGAGTGTTGTCTCTGCTTTTAGGCAGTTAGTGAAAGTGAAAGTTGCTCAGTCGTGTCCGACTCTTTGCAACCCCACAGACTATACAGTCCCTGGAATTCTCCAGGCAAGAATACTGGAGTGGATAGCCTTTCCCTTCTCCAGGGGATCATCCCAACCCAGGGATCAAACCCAGGTCTTCCACATTGCAGGTAGATTCTTTACCAGCTGAGCCACAAGGGAAGTCCAAGAATGCTAGTGGTTATGGAGAAAGCCTAAGTTTCTTCCTGAGTCATTTTAGCCTTATTTTCAGCTCAAAATCTTCCCTACAGCAAAGAGACACATTTGGTGGTGGCAAATTTTGCTCCCCTGCATCCTCTGCATCAGCTGTTTATCACCTGTGGTGTCACATTACTGGTGATAACCTACTTGTCCTCTGGCACATGATTTCATTTGAAAAATCGAGAATGTCTAGTCTGAGAAATCTCACTTTATATAGTAGATATTTGTCATTTCCCTCCTCATTTTCTGTTTTTTGTTTGTTTGTTTGTTTGTTTGTTTTTTCCAGCAAGAGCCATAGATTTTATTTTTAGGAAATCCCTCTTCTACTCTTGGTTCAAGTGATATGAAAGTGTTCTACCTCTGGCTGGAGAAGCAATGCCCATAACACAGACTTAGTGCACTGAGTGGAGGTTTTGTTGGGCTCCTAGGGATGAGGGGATGCTTCTTTTACTGCTGGACTTAAACCTGTAAGAACGTAGGCTGAAGCTGCCTGAAACAGTCACAGCTCTACAGAGTCTCAGAAAGAAAGTAGACATGGAAGGGAACAGAGCTCAGCAGAGAGGGGGAGCCAGCTGCTCCTGTTGGCAGATTTTACCTGAAAGCAACAAAAGCATCACAATTAAGTCAGGTTTTGTTTGACCTTCTGAAAGTAACAGCAATATCACAGTCAACCTGGGTTGGGTTTTTATGTCACTTGCAACCAGGAGTCATAGTGAAAACATTCAGTTATTTCTTTTTTTTTTTAAATTTATTTTTTTTCTTTACATTATCGTGTTGGCTTTGCCATACATTGACATGAATCAAGTTGCCTCTTGCTCCCTCTGCTCCACGTCCCCTTAGTGATGTCAGCTGCCCTGCTGCTATTCCTAAGTGCATTGCCTTCTCTGACTGTACTGTACCCAAAACAGATTAAGGAGGAAATCATCTTATTCATACTTTGTCCTTGCCATACCCTGTCTGCTCAGCATGAGAACCGTTGCTTCTGCCTCACAGAGACCCTATGAAAACACTCAGCAGGACCTGTACCTGCCCACCTTGGGATGTACCCTGAGTTACTGGATCTCAGAGTTCAAGGATTAGAGCCCATCCAGGCTCCCCTTACTCTAATCCCAGGGTCTTTTGGGTGCATTTATGGTAACATCTTCTCTTTTTCCAGTTGACAACATTTCATGACAAATGAATTGTGGTGATTAAAACAGAGCAGAAAATAGTATCAACAGGCTCAGTGAATAGTCCTTTTCCTAAACAATAAATAACTGAAACAGTAAATTAAAACATTTTAAAACATAGTATCCTTACATAGGAAGGAATCTTTAGTGATCAATGTAATTCAAAGGAACCATTTTATCCTATTTTGTTTTTATTAAATGAGTAAAGGCAAAAGAATGACCATTAAATATATCTATGTTTGTATTTAAAAAGCTTGATGAAAACAAATTCACGTACTCATTACTCTGTTGAAGAACCTTGCATAAAGGGCACATACCTTCAAATTTATTGGTAAAGAAAACTTATTTTGTGCAGTAGTTTTGGCAATTTCAATTTCCATTTGCAGGGAATTTAACCATAGCAATACATTTTTACTAAGATTTCATATTTTTTAAATATTTAGTTATTGCCAAATAATAAAATGCTGTCTTATGGATTTGCTTATATTTATAATTACAAAGTGAGATTGAATGACTTTTCACATGCTTATTGAACATTTGTGATTTTTTTTCTTCAAAATGCCTACTTAGACTATTTTTTGTCAAGTTTTCCTGATATCTCTTTTGTATTTACTGTATATTAATCTTACGTATATTCTGTATACTAGTCCTATGTCAATTAAAATTCTGAAAACATTATATTCACATTTGTAATATTTTTTCTCCTTTTTAAAATAATAACATTTAACATTTATTATAACCTTAAAATATTTGAAGATGAAACAAGTGAGGCCAAAGTTACATTAAACCTGTATATCAACTTGAGAAATGATGTTCTTCAACATTTTATCTCTCAGTCATAAATATCATTTTCTCTGTTTGTCTATTTTACTGTATTTCAATAAAATTTTATAATTTCCTCATAAAGCTTTTGCTCACCTGATGTTAGATCCATTCATATATCATGTATTAGAGCTTTTTGGTTAAACACACATTGCAATGCATTTTATTGTCATATTATTAATTTTATAACCAGGAATTTTCAAAAGCATTTTTTAGTTAATTATGATTATTTATAGATACTTTTAATTTTCCTATTTAAAATTGTATCCCCTGGAAAAACTGGATATTTGATCTTCTTTCTCTCCCCACTTGTTTTTTTTTTTCCTTCTGTGGTGCCTTTTGTATGATTCAGACACCAAGAGAAAATTGCATAGAAGTGGTAGCAGTTGACATACTAGTTTTTTTTAACCTTGAAAAAAAAGTTTTTATTGTTACACATTAAGCATTATATATATGTACCCTAGATTTTTTTAACTGTTCTTATCATACAATTATAGAAAATTCAATTATATTCTCATTTTACAGAGAATATTTACCATGAGTTGATCCTGAGGTTTTCCTTTTTCTATATATTTTAAGATAAATATTTTACTTTCCTTCTTAAATTTGTTAATATGGTAAAATGGAAAAATGGCCTCTCTAAATTTGACAACTCTTACATACCAGAGAGAAATACAAATTTGTAAATGTTATTTTCTTGTTCTATATCCATGGGAATGGTTTACTAACATTTTGTTTAGAACTTTTCATCTACGTTTATGAATTAGACTGTCCTATAATTTTTTTCTTAATGTTCTAGTTTGAATATCAAGATTATGCTAAATTCATGAAATGAGACAGAGTCATCCTTTGTTATTGTTCAGTGAAGTCTGTGTTGCTTGAAATGATTTTCTCCTTGAAAGTGTGAGAACCCTGGTGGTCCTATATCTGTATTTGAGAGACCCTGATGGGTCTTGTATTCTCTTTGTAGAATATTTTTCGCTATTGATTCAGTGTCTTTAATAGTTATGCAGCATTTGGGCTTGGGATCCTTAGGAAACAGAATAGTCTTAAACAATTCATTCACAGGAAGCAGGAATGAGGGACAGAAGGGATGAAATAAAGGACAGAACTGGAAGCCAAAGCTTGGATGTATTCATGAGTTAGCCTCTGTTAAGCACTTTTTTTGGCCAATTTCACAAACATTCCCTGAGAACATACATAACATCATACCGTCAAGTTGGTAGATTCAGAATGTATAGTTGACAAAATTTAATAACTGTTCATGATAAAAATTCTCTACAAATGAGAAATAGAGAAGAGATCCTCCAATTTAATAAAGAATGTCTACAAATACTTACAGGTAACATTATACACACTGGTGAATACAGAACTGCTTAAGATGTAGAAAAGGCAAGGATGAAAACCCTCATTACTTCTATTCAACATTTTATTAGTGCTCCCTGCCAGGGCAAAAAGTTGGAAAAAGAAATAAAAATTAGAAAGCAAGGAGCAAACCATTTTATTACAGATGACCTGATTGTGGAAAAAATCCTAAGGAATACCAACAAAGAATATGGAAATGAATAAGTGAATTTAGGAAAGTCAATTAAGAACAAAGTAGAAGAAAAAAACTATTATATTTCTCTGTATTCACAAAAAAGTAATTTAAAAATGAAATAGGCTATCAATACTTTTACAATAACACTCAAAATGTAAAATACTTGGGAATAAAGTCAATGGAATAATCCACAAGACCTGTACATTTAAAACTATGAACAATTACAGGAGAAACGATTTAAATATATATGAATAGATGAGCTTCCCTGGTGGCTCAGATAGTAAAGAATCTGCCTGCAATGCAGGAGACCCAGGTTCAATCCCCGGGTCAGGAAGATCCCCTGGAAGAGGGAATGGCTACCTACTCCAGTATTCTTTCTGAAGAAATCCATGAGCAGAGGAGCTTGGCAGGCTACACTCCATGGAATCACAAAGAGTCCGCTTTCATAGACTGAAGACAAGAAATCACAAAAAATGTTATTTCTTCTCAATATGATATATAGTTTCAGTGTAATAGCATTAATAATTTTAGCTCTTTTTTTAGAAATTAACAAAAGGATTATTATTCAATTATTCACCTCTGTATTTCTCTATTGTATTTCCCTTTTGTTGCCATATTCTATATAAATTCTTTCTCTTACCAGCAAATCTAATTTATTGTTAAACCCACTCACAGAGTTTTTAATTTAAATTATCACATCACTCTGTCATTTTAGTTCTAGAAGTTCAACTTGGTCTCTCTTGGAATCTACTGGATACCTTTAACAGACTTTTCTTCTTAATTCATATATTTAATCCCTTCATTTATTTTATTAACATTTTAATATATTGTTTATTTTATGCTTCCAGAATTTGAAGTTATTACATGTCAAATTCAGCTGTCAGTAAATTTGCTCATTCAATTCTCATATATAATACATCTTTCCTTGCGTATTTTGAGTTTTGACTACGAGTTCATATATCTTGGAATGTTATATGTGAAAATTGTTTTGAGATCTAAAACTAAGTTCCATTAGAGAAAATTTATAGTTGCCTCTGCCAGCACCTCAGGCACTACCAGCTTGAGGTCAACTTTGAAAAAAAAAAAGTACTCAGCTTGAGGTATTTTGTTCCAGTCAGATTATGTGATTTAAGGCTAGTTATAGTTACAAATTTTCAGGGGAAACTATTTTCCCCCTTTTCTAAGGGCTATGCTTCATGAAAGGCAATTTTCTTTATAGTCCTCTGAAAGGAAATAAATTTTTTCCTGTTTCCTCATGACACTGCGGAGAAGGCAATGGCATCCCACTCCAGTGTTCTTCTTGCCTGGAAAACCCCAGGGACCGGGGAGCCTGCTGGGCCGCCGTCTATGGGGTCGCAGAGTCGGACACGACTGACGCGACTTGGCAGCAGCGGCAGCGGCATGGCGGTGACAACGTAATTCTTAAATGCTGCGAAGCATGTGTCTCTCCTGTTAGTGCCGTTGGCAGACTGAATTTTGTTTGGTATACCTCAGCAAAGTATGATTTCAGAAGCGTCGATCAAGTTTCACCTAGCTTTGAAAATGTGCTCAACGTCAAAGACCATTTAATGGTCTACTTATTTCTCTTACTCTGTGCTTCTGAATAACAAGCCTCAGTCTGGAACACTCCCCCGTGGCTGATGTACCATGATGAGAATGAGGTATACTGGGGTGAAGTCACTTTGCTAGCTTACAAGTAGCACGTTATGCGTACAAGCTGCCTTAGCCTATGTTCTCAGGAAACAGAGCCTGAGTCAAAACATTGAGTGCTAAGCATGTTCAAGGAGAGTGTTTATTAAAATTAAAAAAAAAGGAAGAGGTGGATATATGGATAGAGAGAGAGCAAAAAATTAGGGTGTGACCCCAAGAATCGTCATTCTTTGCTGATGATATTGAAAAATGGTACAGCTGGAAGAACAGTTTAGTTATTTGTAACAGTTTTTTTTTTTTATTTCTAACAAAACTAAACATACTGTTACCATCGCACTCCTTGGTATTCACTCAAATGAACTTAAAGCTTATGTTAATCCAAAAAATCCATACATAGATTGATGATGCTGCTGCTGCTTCTAAGTGGCTCAGTTGTGTCCGACTTTTAGCGACCCCACGGACTACAGCCCAGCAGGCTCCTAGGTCCATGGGATTTTACAGGCAAGAGTACTGGAGTGGGTTGCCTTCTCCGACACAGATGGCTATAGCAGTTTTATTCATAGCTGCCAAGATGTATAAAGCAAATGAAATGTCCTTTAATAGATGAATAGATGAATAGAAACCATAGTGAATTCAGATAATGGAATATTATTCAGTGCTAAAAAGAAATATTAACAAAAAACAAAAAGAGATGTAGAAAACTCAAAGGCAAACTTTGAAAAACAAGCCATTCTGAAAAGGCTACTCAGCATATGATTCCAGCTACATGACATTCTGAAAAAGGCAAAATTATGGAGATAGTAAAAATATCAGTGGTTGCTGGTATTAAGGAAGATGGATGGATGAAACGGGCAAAGCAAGGAGGACTTTTAGGGTAGTGAAAAATACTCTATGTGATGCTATCATGGTGGATACATGTCACCGCAGATGTGTCCAAAACTACAGAATGTACAGTGCCCGGAGTGAACCCTAACATAGACCATGGGTTTTGGGTGCTAATGATGTATCAGTCGTAATCCATACCACTCTGGTACAGGATATTGATAGCAGAGGTGTGCCTGATGTGCCTGTGCGGGATTCAGGAGTATGTATGTATATGTGAAATCTCTGTCCTTCCTGTACAGTTTTTCTGTGGACCTAAAGTTGCTCCAAAAAAAATAAACCTATCTTTTAAAAAATGAGAATGTCTATTATAGAACCTTCTCAACTTCACAACAACCCAGCTTCTCTCAGGTTAAGGGGAACTGTTTTACTCCTCAGAGAAGACCAGGATTTTGTTCATGAGATTTTCCTTGATTTCACCTTATCAACTCCTGGGATTTTTTTTCATGGCTTGTTGGCAGGATGAGCATTTGGAGAATATGTTTTGATCAGATGCTGTACTGTCTGAGCAGGAAGCATGAGAAGAGTTAATACAAAGCTTTATGAGAGCTGAACATCAGGGAGTCAGCATGCTCACCTAGCAGCAAAAGGTGTTCATGGTTTAGCCCAGAGTTAAGGCCTCATTAAACTTTTCTCATTTTTAAATTGTGGTAAAATGCACTCAAGGCTTACTACCTTAACCCTCTTTGAGTGGTAATAGATAGATTCATAGTGTGATTACATCATCACCTTTCATCCCCAGAACACCCTTCATCCTGCAAAACTGAAATCCTATACCCACTAGACAATAGCACCATATTCCTCCAGCCCCTGGCAACAATCTTTCTTCTTCTACTTTCTGGCTCTAGGATTGTGACAACTCTATGTACTTCATATATTAATAAATGTAATCACATAATATTTGGCTTTTATGTGTAGCCTATTTCACTTAATGTCCTTAAGATTCATTCATGCTGTAGCGTATGTCAGAATTTTCTCTCGTTTTCAGGCTGAATAGTATTCCATTGTGGTACATATAGTGTTTTCAGGCTGAATAGTATTCCATTGTGGTACATATAGTGTTTTTCCTACCCATTCATTCTTCGATGCATACTTGGACTGCATCTATTGTGAATGATGCAGGTATGAACATAAGTGTACAAATATATCTTCAATATTTTGGGGTATACACCCAGTGAAAATGCTGGATTATATGGTAATTCTGTGTTTACACTTTTTAGTAACTGCCATACTCTTTTCCACAGGCACTATAAAAAAATCTTACATTCCCACTAGCAGTGCACAGGCATTCCATTTCTCCACACTCTTGCCAACACTTGTAATTTTTCACTTTTTAGTTTTTCCGTAATGATGTTAGATGGTATCTCATTATAGTTGTAATTTGAATTTCCCTAATAATTAGCTGTAGTGAACATCTTTTCATGTGCTTATGAGCCATGTGTATATTTTTTGGAGTAATTTCTATTCAAGTCTTTTGCTGTTTTTGAAGTGGATTTGTTGTTGCTGAGTTTCAGGACTTCTCTATCTGTTCTGGACATTAGTCTCTTATCAGATACGTGATTTACTAATATTCTCTCCTATTCTGTGGGTTGACTTTTATTCTGTTGATAGTGGCCAATTGTCTATTTTTTTCTTCATTGTCTGTGTTTTTGGTGTTGCTTCCAAGAAATAATTGCTAAATCTAATGTGAAGCTTTTATTTTATATTTTTTCTAAGAATTCTGTGCCTTTAGCTTTCTCACTGAAGTCTTGATTTAGTTTGGATTAAGTTTTGGATATACTGTTAGGTATGTTTCAAACTGTTCTTTTACATGTGATATCCACTTTTTCCAGAATCGATTGTTGAAAATATTCTTCTTCTTCCATTGAATTATCTTGGCACCTTTGCCAAAAAAACATTTGACTATATATTCAAGAGCTTAATTCTGAGTTCCATAAGCTATTCCATTGGTTAAAATATCTGTCTTTATGCCAGTAACACAATGTTTTGATTATTAAAGCTTGGAGTGAGTTTTGAAATTAAGAAATGTGAAAAACAGCTTTGTGCTTGTTTTTTATTTAATTTATTTGTTGGCTGTGCTGGGTCTTTATTGCTATGTGTGAGGGCTTTCTCGAGTCACATCGAGCAGGGGCTCCTCTGGTTGTAGTGTGCGGGCTACTCACTGTGCTGGCTTCGCTCGTTGCAGAGCCTGACCAGGGCCCAAGGGCATCAGTAGTTGTGACATGTGGGTTTAGTAGCTGTGGTGCATGAGCTTAGTTGCCCCAAGATATGTGGAATCTTACTGAACCAGGGATTGAACCCGTATCCCCCGCCTTGGCAGGAGGATTCTTAACCTCTGAGCCACCAGAGAAGTCCACTTTGTGCTTGCTTTTTGAGATCATTTTGGCTATTTGGAGTCCCTTGAGGTTTCATATTAATTTTTGGATGGGATTTTCTATTTCAAAAAAAAATTTTTGAAATTTTTATATAGATTATATCTTTCATCTGTAATGTAAATTATACACAATTGAGGGGTGAAAATACAAACATAACTTCCTTATTTGCCAAGTATTATTCTAGGCACATTTATACCTTACAAGTTTGACACTCACACAATCTTTACCAACAAATGAGATATATATTTTTTTTCATTTTACAGATAAGATAGCTATCATCAAAGAGCTCAAGTAACTAAATTCTGACACTATAATACAAGCTCATTTCAACACATGGTGCTGATCTTTATTTAGATAAAACCTGAGAAAATACTTATTATATGGAGAGTCCATTGAACTCAGATAAATAACATGCTATTTTCCCATGATATCCTTAGGATATGTGGACTTTTATTATAACTCTGAACCAGTACTTTGGCTTTATAATACAAATAAAATTCTTAGAAACATCACCCAGTGGGTCCTTGGGGTCGTTTTGTATTATCAAAACATTCACATAGTAATTAATCAATCAGTGCTCTCTGAGAATGGCTTAAGTACAGTCATTTTGAAAACTCCCCCAGCACGTGCTTGTGAAATAGGAATTGACTTGAAAATAGGGGTCAGTTTTTAATTTAAGCTAATATTTCTTGGAGCAATTCTATTTGAAGTATTTCTCACTAAAACTAGGATGATTTATTGCACACATTCAACAAAAGGTGCAGTCACAATCACTATGTATTGCACAATTGAGAGTCAGAGTTGTGATACAGAATATGTATTTCAGCACAAAATTCAGGGTCTTTAGTTGTTATATTTTTAAGTCTTAGAGAGATTATCTAGTTCAGCAAATTGTTTAGTGCTACTCTGTGAAAGAAGATAAATCATCCTTCTATTTTTGGTTATAAATGAGTCCATTTAAATGTAGAAACAAATTAGTTGTAGTAATTAGTATATGAGTTTCCTTAGTAGCTCAGATGGTAAAGCATCCTTCTGCAATACAGGAGATCAGGGTTCAATCCCTAGGTCAGGAAGATTCCTTGGAGAGCGATATGGCAACCCACTCCAGTATTCTTGCCTGATTCACATGGACAGAGGAGCCTGGTGGACTACAATCTATGGGGTCGCAAAGAATCAGACACAACTGAGACTGATACGCACACAGTAATTAGTATACAGTTACTTTATATATTAACTTTACCATAATCAGCCACAGAGATGCATCTCAATATTACATCTTTTTCAAGAAATATACTTATTTACCAGTCTCTGTTCAATTGGCTTCATCTGAGATAAATCTTTAGATGTTTGGAAATTCTGCCCAACACACTTCCTCATCTACTCATCTGTGGCTGACATGGGAGAACCAGCCAGCTGAGTAAGAGCAGTGGACAGATCTGCTACTCTGGGGCCATATCAGATGATTTTGCAATCTTTCTTTTTGAACCTCTACTGAATGTACAGTGTTAAGAAACATTCCTAAGTCTGTTTCTGGAGTCGCTTCCTTCCAGACTCAAGACTGCCCTCAATCTCCGTCCCCTTCTCTCAAAAGCCCTTCTGAGATACAACTTAAGAGGGCTTCCATTTCCCCTCAATTAACAGCAGATAATGAAGAGGAAAAGCTAAAATTTTACATAATCTACTGCTCCTTCTGCCTCTGTGACTCAGCTTGCTCCTTGCAAACTCTGGATCACATACGTCATGTAATCTCAGAGCAGGGACTCGCAATACTAGGAACTGGAGCTTATCTCACTCACCCTTGTCCTGATCTTTGCAATCACCAAGCTCCTGCACACCTGCTTAATCATGCCTGTCCGTGTATTAAAATCTCTGTAACTCCTTTGTTCAGGGCTCAGAGCTCAGAGTGTTAACTCCTCTGGGCCTGCACGCTTAATAAACCTGAGTCCTCCAACTCTCTGAGTGTGGTGCTTGGTTTCTCGAGTACTGATTCCTGCAGCAATAAGCTCTACATAAAGATGTGCTTCAAAATTACACTTGGAACAGCAAGAAGATGGTTATTTCTTTAGTATGTTGCTTCTTTGCGTTAATGAACCAGAATAACTTTGATGTAATGTCTGTGTAAGTCATATATGTCCAGCTGACCAGGTATGTGTATGGTGTGTTAATTGCTCAGTTATGTCTGACTCTTTGCAACGCCATAGACTGTAGCCCACCAGGCTCCTCTGTCCACAAGATTCTCTAGGCAAGAATACTGGAGTGGGTTGACATTCCCTTCCCTAGAGGAGGTATGTGTATGCATAGTTGCAAATGGTATGTGGAAGAAAAATGGCTAAAAGACAAAACCAAATGAAAGTACAATTTATTAGCAGTAGCAACACGGATCTGGTCTTCACACTGAATTCTTATTGGGGGAAATACTACTAAAAGTAGATGAACTAGAGATATGGAAATAAGAAATTTTTAAGTGCAGAGAAGGTCTCACCCTCCTGATTCCCCATCCCCATGCTTTCCCATGTAGGTCAGGGATCAGCAGTTGACTCAGTGCTCTGATTCTGAACACTAACGATATAAACTTCAGACACACACAACTGATCCTTTCCCTTTCTTCTTCATTGCAACCTGTATTTAATCATGCACGCACACACAGATAACTTCATCTGTGGTTCGCATATGTAACTTTCCTTCTGCTCAGGGCCATATCCTTCAGAAATCCCTTTTAAACTGCAGCTGAATGTATGATCATGTTAAGTGACAATGTCCCTACCTACAAAGCATCATCTGAACGTAATCTTTAAGTGATTTCTCTGCTCCATAGGTTATCATAACCTGAGGACCAAAGAATCCAAATTATCAGCACCAAAGAATTCCAAAGTATTCTCCCTTTGGGGAGCTAACCATCCTGCATGTCTTGTAAATTACAGTTTTTGCCTTCCTACAAATATACATGTAATCTTTTAATACCCTTTTGCTATTTCTCCTTCTTTTCCTGTTTTCAATTCCTTTTTCCCTGTCTAGACTTGTCAGGGGCACCCACAGGCATTAGTGAGTCACCTAGACTAATGAGGCCACTGACAGACAGAGGAAGCATCCTCCTCCTTTCACCTGAGCCTCATCATGACTGTGGTCATTCGCCAAGGGGCAGCTTTCTTCTCTGCCTTTGGAAACTTGCCTCTTTCTAAGTTAATTGCTCCCTGGTTACCACAGAGAACAAGCTCCTGACCTTGACTTTATTAGTCCTGAATTTTCACTAACTGAGCTATCCAACCCAAGCCATCACCATCTCTTTGCATTCATACAGTGCAATTGTCCTCCAAGAATAATGGAGTAAATGAGAATTTCTCATGAAGTATCCCCATAGAACTAATGCCCACATACCAGTTCCAGAGATGTTGCTGGAAACATCAGGAGGGTAATGAGTGAGGTGAGGAAGCCTGGTGACTGGAGATCAGACTGAAGTTCTCAATCTGCTTCCATCAAAGGGAGACATGGGTCTTTCCTATTTCTACAAAGCAAAGCAATGCCTATTGCATTTCTTACTGAGAGTCTGGCAATTGATTTTAATAGGGAAGAGAATAGAAGTATAACTTTAAGGGAAGAGTATATATTTTTTCTATTGCCTATTGGACACAAATGTTCCCAGAGTGAGGCAATTTCTCTCTGTCTTTGTTTCAAGGGATGATTTCTCTCCATCCATTGGAATCCTGTTTGACCCTGTTCTCTCATCTCAGGGTGGAAAATAAAACTCTTTTCTCAACCCCTGGACAATGCTCCATCCTTCTTGCTCCAGCATATTAGATGGAGAGAACATCCATCACCCTCAAAGGAACACTGCCACCCCAGTCCCCATGCCTATATGCATGGAGTGGGTTTGTTTCCTCTAAATCTTAAAAAGAAGTCACTGGAGCCAATCATATATGCCTTAAAGTCTAAATTTTTCAAACTATTGAGGCACAAGAGTCAGCAAGTATCTCCACTGAGACTAATTTTAATTTTAATTATTTGAGGATTGATTTGAAGTTACTATGAGGTGAGCCAAAGAGCCTCTTCAGATTTTTCCATAAGATCTTAGGTAGACAAATCTGAATGAACTTTTTGGGCCAACCTAATAATTTAACTTTATTAGTAAGCAATATATAATAAAAACATAAAAGGTGTGCATTTCTGTCACTTCCAAAATCTAAAGACTGTTCATTTACACAGACATCCCTGGGTCAGGAAGATCCTCTGGAGAAGAGAATGGCAATCTACTCCAGTATTCTTGCCTGGAGAATCCCATGGAAGACTTGTGGGCTACAATTCATTGGATTGCAAAGAGTCGGACATGACTGAATGACCTAACACTACTACATACTTTTCTTATATTTAACTTCACTTAAAAAGTTCATCATGTGCCATGTTAAAACTCAGAAAATATTTTGTTTTTTCAAATGCCAATTTTCTAGTTTCAACCCTTTGAAGGATTTAATTCCAGCCAATAGAAACATGTGTCAGCTTTAAAATATCATTTAGCATATATTCTTTATAGAAAGGCCAGTTCACAGCTGACTCCTAAAAAACCACCTGGGAGATGTTTTAAAATAGGTTTCTAAGTAGAACCTTAGATTTATGGATTAAAAACTTCATGCATCACAGAACAGGACATTTGGATTTTTAATGAGGGGTCCCAGATAATGCTGATTCTAAGTGAGGTTTAAGAATCACTCCCATACTTTCTTGCTGGCCATCCAGCAGACTGGGCTCTGTCCAGACCAAGGCCTTTTTCAAGCATCTGCTCCTGGATCTGAATCTGCAGCTGGTCTGTAAATGGGGAGATAGCTAGGATCCAGGCAGAAAAATGATGCAACACTGTGACTCCTATCCCTTCTCAGGCTCTCAGTAACTGTATGGTGAGAGGAAAACTATTTATCCTCCTTGACTTTACTGAACTTGCTTTTTTTTTTTCCTCAGTGATTTTTTTAAAATTAATTTTTAATCAGAGGATAATTTCTTTGCAATATTGTGTTGGCTTCTGCCACACAACAGTGTGAGTCAGCCATAAGTGTACATATGTTCTCTTAACCTTGAACCTCTCTCCCACCTCCACCCCATCCTACACCTCTAGGATATCACAGAGCACCATGTTGCACTCCCTGTTCCTAGATGGCAATTTTCTATTAGCTATCTATTTCATGTATGGTAACACATACCTTTCAATGCTATTCTCTCGATTCATCCCACCGTCTCCTTCCCCTGGTGTGTCCAAAGTCTGTTCTGCATGTCTGCATCTCTATTCCTGCCCTGAAAATAGGTTCATCAGTACCATTTTTCTAGATTACACAATAGTTGCTTTTCCCTTTCTTTCTTCACTCTGTATAACAAGCTCTAGATTCATCCACTTCACTAGAACTGACTCAAATGCGTTCCTTTTATGGCTGAGTAATGTTCCATTGTATACGTGTACCACAACTTCTTTATCCATTCATCTGTTGATGGACATCTAGGTCCTACCTATTGTAAATACTGTTGCAATGAACATTGGGGTTGCATGTGTCTCTTTCAATTATGGTTTTCTCAGAGTATATGCCCAGTAGTGGGATTGCTGAATATATTTTATTCCCAACTTTTTAAGGAATCTCCATACTGTTCTCCATAGTGGCTCTATCAATTTGAACTTATTTTTAAAATCAAAATTGCTGAGGATGGAATGGAATGATAAGTGAACTGTCCAGTAAACTGTATGGTTTCTTATAAGAAGAAGAGGTTGTAATTAGGACACAGATTATCCTTCTTGTAGCTCATGGCTGACCCTTCTCTTCTTAGTCCATCTGAGATATTAAAATCATTTACATGGAAGGCAGGAAACAGTGCAATTAATTGCAGCTGAGTTTGTAATACTTTTTTTTCTCTGTCTCAGCTTTCCTTGTGATGTGATGTGTCCAAATCTATCAGAGGTAGAAAGTTAATGCTCTGTAGGACTAGTCAGGTGACTATTATGATTGTTGTACTTCACTCAGTGTTCTTAGCAAGACTGAAGAATAGAAATGGGAAAGAAGAGTGTAGAGTGAGAGCACAACTCAATAAATGGATTTGGTCTAGGGTCATAAAGAGCACTTCCACAAGCTGTGATCTCCAGGATGTGGGGTCATGCACCTACTTTACAAACGTTGTAAGCACATTTTCACTATACTTATATCTTTAAAGTAGTTGAAAAATGAATACACTACTTTGTTGTTCACTATATAATTTTTTTGCATGTATTTTTTAATTAGTTTTGCCATACAATGACATGATATCGCCATGGGTTTACATATGTTCCCCCTCCAGAACTCCCCTCCCCACTATATAGATTTTAAGTATATATAAAAATGGAAACTTGACAGGATGAGATAAAAATTAGTAGACTATGCAAAAGTAGGAAGTCAGGAAACACCTGGAGTAACAGGCACGCTTGGCCTTGGAGTACAGAATGAAGCAGAGCAAAGGCTAATAGAGTTTTGCCAGGAAAATGCACTGGTCATAGCAAACACTCTCTTCCAACAACGCAGGAGAAGACTTTACACATGGATATCACCAGATGGTCAACACTGAAATCATATTGATTATATTATTTTCAGCCAAAGATGGAGAAGCTCTATTCAGTCAGCAAAAAACAAGACCAAGAGCTGACTGTGGCTCAGATCATGAACTCCTTATTGCCAAATTCAGACTGAAATTGAAGAAAGTCGGGAAAACCACTAGACCATTCAGGTATGACCTAAATCAAATCCCTTATGATTATACAGTGGAAGTGAGAAATAGACTTAAGGGACTAGATCTGATAGACAGAGTGCCTGATGCACTATGGATGGAGGTTCATGACATTGTACAGGAGACAGGGATTAAGACCATCCCCAAGAAAAAGAACTGCAAAAAAGCAAAATAGCTGTCAGAGAAGGCCTAACAAATAGTTGTGAAAAGAAGAGAAGTGAAAAGCAAAGGAGAAAGCAAAGATATTCCCATTCGCATACAGAATTCCAAAGAATAGCAAGGAGAGATAAGAAGATATCTTAATAATAAGCAAGGAGAGATCACTGATTCCTCGGTGATCAATGAAAAGAAATAGAGGAAAACAACAGAATGGGAAAGACTAGAGATCTCTTCAAGAAAATTAGAGATACCAAGGGAACATTTCATGCAAAGATGGGGTTGATAAAGGACAGAAATGGTATGGACCTAACAGAAGCAGAGGATATTAACAAGAGGTGGCAGGAATACACAGAAGAACTCTACAAAAAAGATCTTCATGACTCAGATAATCATGATGGTGTGATCACTCACCTAGAGCCAGACACCCTGGAATGTGAAGTCAAGTGAGCCTTAGAAAGCATCACTACAAACAAAGCTAGTGGAGGTGATGTAATTCCAGTTGAGCTATTTCAAATTCTAACAGATTATGCTGTGAAAGTGCTGTACTCAATATGACAGCAAATGTGGAAAACTCAGCAGTGGCCACAGGACTGGAAAAGGTCAGTTTTCATTCCAATCCCAAAGAAAGGCAATGCCAAAGAATGGTCAAACTACCACACAATTGCACTCATTTCACACACTAGTAAAGTAATGCTCAAAATTCTCCAAGCCAGGCTTCAGCAATATGTGAACCGTGAACTTCCAGATGGTCAAGCTGGTTTTAGAAAAGCAGATGAATCAGAGATCAAATTGCCAACATCCACTGCATTATCAAAAAATCAAGAGACTTCCAAAAGAAATCTATTTCCTCTTTATTGACTATGCCAAAGCCTTTGACTGTGTGTATTGCAAAAAATTGTGGAAAATTCTGAAAGAGATGGGAATACCAGACCATCTGACCTGTCTCTTGAGAAACCAGTATGCAGGTCAGGATGCAATGGTTAGAACAGGACATGGAACAACAGACTGGTTTCAAATATGAAAAGAAGTATGTCAAGGCTGTATATTGTCACACTGTTTATTTAACTTATATGCAGAGTACATCATGAGAAATGCTGGGTTGGAGGAAGTGCAAGCTGGAGTCAAGATTGCCGGGAGAAATATTAATAACTTCAGATATGCAGATGACACCACCCTTATGGCAGAAAGTGAAGAAGAACTAAAGCGCCTCTTGAAGAAAGTGAAAAAGGAAAGTGAAAAAGTTGGCTTAAAGCTCAACATTCAGAAAACTAAGATCATGGCATCTGGTCCCATCACTTCATGGCAAATAGATGGGGAAACAGTGGAAACAGTGGCTGACTTCATTTTTGGGGGCTCCAAAATCACTGCAGATGGTGATTGTAACCATAAAATTAAAAGACACTTACTCCTTGTAAGGAAGGTTACAACCAACCTAGATAGCATATGGAAAAGCAGGAACATTACTTTATCAACAATGGTCTGTCTAGTCAAGGCTATGATTTTTCCGGTAGTTATGTATTGATGTGAGAGTTGGATGGTGAAGAATGCTGAGCACTGAAGAATCAATGCTTTTGAACTGTGGTGTTGGAGAAGACTCTTTAGAGTCTCTTGGATTGCAAGGAGATCCAACCAGTCCATCCTAAAGGAGATCAGTCCTGGGTGTTCATTGGAAGGAGTGATGTTGAAGCTGAAACTCCAGTACTTTGGCCACCTCATGAGAAGAGTTGACTCGTGGGAAAAAACCCCGATGCTGGGAAGGATTGGGGGAAGGAGGAGAAGGGGAAGACAGAGGATGAGATGGCTGAATGGCATCATCGACTCGATGGACATGGGTTTGTGTGGACTCCAGGAGTTGGTGATGGACAGGGAGGCCTGGCATGCTGTGGTTCATGGGGTCACAAAGAGTCGGACACGACTGAGAGACTGAACTGAACTGAACTGAGCAATATGGTGAAGGTGCTTAATGCCACTGGATTCCACACTTAGAATGGTTAGAATGGTAAATTTTATGTTATGATATTTGATATATATTTTATTATAATCAGAATTGCTGACATAAGTACAAATAACACCGTAACATATCCATCCAGAATACCTGGTGTGCCCCCATGGTGGTTGGCTGGAGGTATAAGAGACACCTAAAGCCAGAGTGAATGCACCACAACCTTAATCTCCATTATTAAAGAGATTCTGAATCTCTTCAGGATACACGTGAGGTCATGTAGGGAAGCCAGCTATGTGATCTTGGGCAAGTCACCTAAACATCCTATTGTCAGATTGCCTAATTTTTTTTTAATGGTACATTAAAAATTTTTATATATGTAGATCAAATGTGTATAAGAGTAATTTACATTAAACATTTCATAAATCCAGTGGGAACAGATGGTTGCTAGACTTATTGTAGAAATTGTTTTATAATGTATGCAAATGTCAGATCACTATGTAGTATATCTGAAACTAACATAACATTGCATATCAACTGTATATCAAAAAATTCACAATCTTCAGAAGAGCATCATAATATAGAGTATTATTCAGATGTTTTAATGAGAAAACAAATATTTTTTTAAAGTTATGTAATTTATGTAAGATCACTGTTTCAAAGAGGTCAGACATTGAAATTTGAATCCATGTCTTTGGTCTAAATCCTTATTCCACCCCCTAGAGGTGACAGGAGGTATAACCACCTGCAGGGGGTTTTGTGAAGAGTAATCAAAATGATCAAAGTAAAGCATTATGCACAGTTATTAAGCAGAATAGATCCTCTTTGAAAACTTTGTTTCTTCATGATACACTATTTTGTCAGAAGTTTTACCTTCATCTTAGGTTTGAAAGATTCATTAGGAAAAGAAATCACTTGTTACACATGATAAACCTATTTCAATTTCTTAATCAGAGGTTATTTTACTTAATTTCAATATACAGTCATTAAAAGAAGAAAATTTGAAGCTTTAGAGACAAGTAACAGTGTGGTGGTAGTTTAGTCGTGTCTGACTCTTGTGACCCCATGGACTGTGGCCTGCCAGGTTCCTCTGTCCATGGAATTTTCTGGGCAAAAATACTGGAGTGGGTTGCCATTTCCTTCTCCAAGTAAAAGTGTATACATCACCAAATTGGGCTGAAACCTACATCCAGATTTGACCAGCTTTGGGAAATTCCATGCAAAAACAATCTGGAGTTCCAACTGGAAAGGGGTCATGGGTGGTGTGTCCACCCCATGGGTCAGACTTCAACTTGCAGTTTTGGAGGCTCCCACTTGTAATCTCAAGCTGCAAACTGATATCATCAGTTTGAGCACAAAAATGCAGCTCTATGTTTTTACTTTTACAGTGCTGGTTCTTTCACCTTGTGAGTCACAAGACTTTTCAGACCCCAGGGGCTGACCAGGCCTCCTCCGGGGCTCCAGGGGCTCAGGAAATTTGAAGTCTCACTCCCCTACTTATCTAAGATGGAACTTGCATTGCTGGTAACAGTTGGTGTGCTTGCAGGCAGGCACATAGTCTAGGAAGGATCCAAGCAAAATCGGAAGTCAATCAGAGGCTCCCCTGCATCGGACCCTGAGCAAGACTACTTCCTTTAATTTCCCTAAAATACACTGTATAAGAAATAAATCAATAAATGAATTAATATTTGCGTTTCTTTAGGGAACAAATTAAGGGTGTCATTAAAGGCAAATTAATCTCTCTCTCTCTCACCCCCTTATCTTCTCTTCTCTACTCCCTCAAACGTAAACACACACACACACACACACACACACACACGAATATACACAAAGTAACAATCTTGAGCAATTAAACCATGAAGCTGCATACAAAGGAAGAGTTGAGATAATAGAACAATGCTGGATATATGACTCTTCATTTTGCATAGAACTAGAACGAGACTGAGACTCAGACTCAGCAATTTTGAATGACTAACCAAGTAATTAATATGCAGAAGAACTGAGTTTAAAAGCCAGTCTTCTGGCCCACAGAAAGTGTGTTCTGCACCACACCCTCTGCTCTATGAAAAGTGGTATATAAAAGAATAACACAGAGAAGAAAAAAAATAGAGGACAGTCCACAGAAGGTCAAGGGTCTAAGTGGAAGACAGGAGAGGTTCCCACTGACAAGTGTCATTGGTTAGAAATCACAAGACTGTGCAGTGGACGACATGGAATCTCCTTTCTCTGTCGTCATGTGTATGCTGGTAGCTCTTGAGTAGCAAGATACCATGTTTTGTGAAATATCTGCTTTAGAGTCTCTTCCTTCTACTTTTTACCTATTCAGGAAAGACAACAAAAATGCATCACATTAAGTTATATTAATGTTAGAATATGAGTGTGCATGAGTCTCTTGCATTTTAGCACATCTTGCTAGGAGAGGCACTATGATCATACTGTCTTTCTAAGGATGACAGGAAGATGATAGGAAAAGCCTTGGAATAGGGATTCTGTGTCTCCCTCCACAGCATAGAGCAGGCATGTTTTCTGGCCATTAAAATCGATTGAAGCTCTTAAAGCCCAGGGTTGCTCTCCTGCCATACATCCTAGAGTGTAGACATCTTGTGGCTCTCTCCACCTTGCCCAGGGTAAACGGGCAATCTACAGTGGACTACAGTCCATAGGGTCACAAAGAGTTGGACACGACTAAAGCAATTTAGCACATATAACCAGCACAAATGCGGGTACTCTGACTCCAAGGAACAAACTGTCCTTGTCTGTGATCCACAAATCGTACATCCTCTGCCTGCATCAGTGACACAGACCTATCTTGGACCAAACCAGGTAATGGTGGGGGATACCAACAAATGTGCTTTGCACTGCAGATGGCGGATGAGAGCGCAGTAACCTGGCAGGAAGCAGACCGTGGACGCAAATAGGTAGCTTTTGCAATGCCATCCATCTCTATCAGGGACTAAAATTGAGCTCTTTCGGCTGGTGTGCAATCATCAAGTCTCCCACTTTGAATGACTATGAGTCAAGGCCAGGTCAATCATGCAGCCTGCCTGTACTGAGCAGGTAATTTACATGTTGGTAATTAAATGGCAAAAAGCAATTGCCACAAGAAGTGGGTCACAATTTATTAATTCTTTTACCACCATTCAGGTATTCTGACCTGAATGGAATGCTATATCAGAGCGAATTAGACTCCACTGATAGATACCTAACAAGAAATATAGAGTTTTTAACCACAGGACAAGGTGTTTGTGAAGTCCTGAGTGATGATTGTTAACATATTTTCAAGAAAATGTACTTTAATCTTAACATGAAAGTGTGAAGTAGAAATTATCTCTGAAAATTAGCACATAAAAGAAGTTTAAATAACTGAAAACTTTCTTGAGAACTTATTCTGAATGCCACATTAGTGAGTTTTGTATGATTGTCTCTTACACTGGTTTAGTTGTTAAATACTAAATAGTGGTCTTAAAGGCTTTTAAAAGTGTGTGTGTGTGTTGGGGTCGGGGAGGATGTTGGTTTGAGCTCATGACATTTCAATTTAGTGTTATTTTACTAAAGATATGGTGTTCTTTGAAAATTACCATTCTGTTTTTCTTACCACACATACAATTTTGTCATTCTGCTTGGCATAAATGTTAAGAGAAGGCATGCCCTTTTCATCATACTGAATTTTCTCATATATAACAATTATCCTCCATAATTTGTGAATAATCAATTGTTCCATGAACTAGTCTGCTGTGTCCTTTTATAATTTGTCTAGCTGTCCTTGTATTTCAGTGCATAGAATCTGATCCAGTTTTCACCCTACCAAGGGTCTTAAATGTACAACATGGAGGATAATATAAAATCTATTTGCAATTCAATGTTCATACAGGGTTGTAGATAAGATCCAAACAAATATTTATTCCACATGTAAACTCTTAGAGAAAAGAAATGAAAATTGAAATGCTATCAATTCAATTTTATACAATATTTGTTTGATTTTTGTGACAGACTAATATTTTATTCCAAAAGGCAAATGTCACTAGCCTAAAAAGCATTTGACAAAAAGAAATTCTTCTAAAATGTCAACGATAGACCAAATAGATTTATTTTCCTGTTTTCATCTATGGATTCTCAGCCACACCTGATACTTCAACTAGAAATTAGTTAGGAAGGAGGTAGAAGATAGTTACTGTGCTTGAGAATCAGGAATATTTATGATGTTTGAAGCAATTCATAATTTAAAAATATGCTTCAGGTTTTAAAGTTTCATGAGTGATGTTTTGCCATTTATCCAGCTGTACTTTTGAGTTTATAACAGTGAAATGTTTTTCTCAGGCTAAACACTGAGCAGAAGAATGAAATTCTGTTCTGTTTTGCATTGTGAGAACTGCAGTTTGGAAGATGTTAATCACTTGGCATGAAGCACTCTTTAAAATACCATTTTGAATAAGAAAAAATAGCCCTTTATCAAGTACATAAAGACATCTGAGGCCTGTTCTGATGTCTAATTTGAATCACCAGGTAGCTGATAATACAGTACTTCTCAAATTGAAGAAGGCTTTGTTGCAAAAATGCATGTTCTCATGTGTCATATTACATAGAAGGCAATAATACATGATGAAAATAATCTTTAAAAAAATATGCAAAATCTCCCTGATGCTAAAAATACATTGGGATCTGATAAGGCTTGAACAAAACAAAACTCCAGACCCTAAGCACTCAGCTTTGTCCTATCAAAACTGCAAAGGCTTTGGTCCTCTGGCGGAAACTTCTACAATATGTTTGTTTCAAGGGCCTGAGAAACTTGTGTGCAGGTCAAGAAGCAACAGTTAGAGCCAGATATAGAACAATCAGTTAAGTTCGGTTCAGTTCAGTCACACAGTTGTGTCAGAATCTTTGGGACCTCATGGACTGCAGCACACCAGGCTTCCCTGTCCATCACCAACTCCCAGAGCTTGCTCAAACTCATGTCCATTGAGTCAGTGACACCATCCAACCATCTCATTCTCTGTAATCCACTTATCCTCCTGCCTTCAAATTTTCCCAGCATCAGGGTCTTTCCCAATGAGTCAATTCTTTACATCAGGTAGCCGAAGTTTTGGAGTTTAAGCTTCAGCATCAGTCCTTCCAATGAATATTCAGGACTCATTTTCTTTAGGATTGACTGGTTTGTTCTCCTTGAAGTCCAAGGGACTCTTAAGAGTCTTTTCCAACACCACAGTACACAAGCATCAATTCTTCAGCACTCAGCTTTCTTCACGGTCCAACTCTCACATTCATACATGACTACTGGAAAAACCATAGCTTTGACAAGACAGGACTTTGTTGGCAAAGTAATATCTCTGTTTTTAATATGCTGTCTAGGTTGGTCATAACTTATCTTTCAAGGATCAAGCATCTTTTAAATTCATGGCTGCAGTCATCGTCTGCAGTGACTTTGGAGCCCCCAGAAATAGTCTGTCAACTGTTTCCACTGTTTATCCATCTATTTGCCATGAAGTGATGGGACCAGATACCTTGATCTTAGTTTTCTGAATGTTGAGCTTTAAGCCAACTTTTACTCTCTCCTCTTTCACTTTCATCAAGAGTCTCTTTAGTTCTTCTTTGCTTTCTGCCATAAGGATGGTGTCACCAGCATATCTAAGGTTACTGATATTTCTTCTGGCAATCTTGATTCCAGCTTGTGCTTCATCCATCCTGGCATTTTATATGACGTATTCTGCATGTATGTTAAATAAGCCAGGTGACAATATACAGCCTTGCCATACTCCTTTCCCAAATAGGAACCAGTCTGCTGTTCTATGTCTGGTTCTAAATGTTGCTCTTGATCAACATACAGATTTTTCAGGAGGCAGGTAAGGTGGGCTGATATTCTCATCTCTAAGAATTCTCCACACTTGTTGTGATCCACACAAAGGCATAGTCAATAAAGAAGAATTAGATGTTTTTCTAGAACTCTTTTGCTTTTCCCATGATCCAGCGGATGTTGGCAATTTGATGTCTGGTTACTCTGCCTTGTCTAAATCCAGCTTGAACATCTGGAATTTCATGGTTCACATACTGTTGAAGCCTTGCTTGGAGAATTTTGGGCACTACTTTACTAGCATGTGAGATGAGTGCAGTTGTGCAGTAGTTTGGGCGATCTTGGGCATTGCCTTTCTTTGGGATTAGAATGAAAATGGACCTTTCTCAGTTCTGTGGCCACTGCTGAGTTTTTCAAATTTGCTGGCATATTGAGTGCAGCACCTTAACAGCATCATCTTTTAGGATTTGAAATAATTTAACTGGAATCCCATCACCTCCACTAGCTTTGCTTGTAGTGATGCTTTCTAAGGCTCACTTGACTTCACATTCCAGGATGTCTGGCTCTACATGAGTGATCACACCATTATGGTTATCTGTATCATGAAGATCATCTTTGTATAGTTTTTCTGTATATTCTTGCCACCTCTTCTAAAAATATTCTGTTTCTGTTAAGTCCATACCATTTCTGTACTTTTTGGAGCCCATCTTTGCATAAAATGTTCCCTTGGTATCTCTATTTTTCTTGAGCTCTCTAGTCTTTCCCATTCTAGTGTTTTTCTCTATTTTTTACATTGATCACTGAGGAAGGCTTTCTTATCTCTCCTTGCTATTCTCTGGAATTCTGCATTCAAATGTGTATATCTTTCCTTTTCTCCTTTGCCTTTCTCTTCTCTTTCTTCTCAGCTATTTGTAAGGCCTCCTCAGACAATTGTTTTGTCTTTTTGTGTTTCTTTTTCTTGAGGATGCTCTTGATCACTTCCTGCTGTACAATGCCATGAACCTCTGTCCATAGTACTTCAGCCTCTCTATCAGATCTAATATCTTGAATTTATTTGTATCTTCCACTTTTTATCATAAGGGATTTTATTTTGGTCATACCTTAACAGTCTAGTGGTTTTCCTACTCTCTTCAATTTAATTCTGAATTTTCAATAAGAAGCTCATGTTCTGAGCCACAGTCAGTTCCCAGTCTTATTTTTGCTAACTGTGTAGAGTTTCTCCAACTGTGGCTGCAAAATATATAATCCATCTGATTTCAGTATTGACCATTTGGTGATGCCCATGTGTAGAGTCATCTCTTGTGTTGTTGGACGAGGGTGTTTGTTATGACCAGTGCAATTTCTTGACAAAACTCTGTTAGCCTTTGCTCTGCTTCATTCTGTACTCCAAGACCAAATTTGCCTGTTACTCCAGGTATCACTTGAGTTCCTACTTATGCATTCCAGTCCCCTATGATGAAAGTGACATCTTTTTTGGGTATTACTTCTAGAAGGTCTTATAATCTTCATGGAACCATTTGATTTCAGCTTCTTCAGCATTACTTGTTGGTGCATAGACTTCCATTACTGAGATATTGAATGGTTTGCCTTGGAAACGAATAGAGATCATTCTGTTGTTTTTGAGATTACATCCAAGTACTGCAGTTTGGACTCTTTTGTTGACTAGGAGAGCTACTCTCTTTCTTGTAAGGGATTCTTGCCCAGTAGTAGATATAATGGCCATCTGAATTACTTTCACCCACTCCAGTCCATTTTATTTCACTGATTCCTAAAATGTCAGTATTCACTCTTGCCATCTCCTGTTTGACCACTTCCAATACCTTGATTCATGGAACTAACATTCCAGGTTCCTATGTAATATTGTTCTTCACAGCATCAGACTTTACTTGCCATTAGGGTGATGTGATCTGTTTATCTGAGGTTATTGATATTTCCCCAGGCATCTTGATTTTAGCTTGTGATTCACGGACTGGTTCAAAATTGGGAAAGGAGTATATCAAGACTGTATATTGTCACCCTGTGTATTTAAAATTTATGTAGAATACATCATGAAAAGATTCCTCTGTCCATGGAATTCTCTAGGCAAGAATATTGGATCAAACTCAGGTCTCTCAGGTCTCCTTCATATACATCCAACTGAATCACCTTGCTGTAAGGCAGAAATTGATGCAACATTGCAAACCAAATGTACTTCAATTTAAAAAGACCTGAATCACTTTGATAGCAAGGTCTAAGGGGCAGACTGGCCTGCAAATTTCAGAGAAGTGCCGAGCCCTACCGTGCACACTCAGCACAAAACCACCAGGAAGCCTGAATGGCTTTCAGGGGAGGCAGCTGAAGAAAGCTCTGAGTTTGGGGAGGTGGCTTCACTGAAGCAGCATGACCACAGACTTTGTCCAGTTGACAAATGCTTAGACAAAGATAAATGGTCCCTGGCATGTCCTGTCTTGCTCTCAACGAACAGATGGCTCTGCCTCTGTGCCTGAGCTATGAAGAAGGGATTTAAAGCTATGCAGACACAACCCTAAACTTGTTTCTTTCTTCTCATATGTGTGAGATATGGTTGTTTCTGAATCATTTGCAACTGAATGTGTTAGATCCCTCATAAATTTATGAGCCTTTCGTTTTTATGTGCTAAGAGAGAAAACCAAGAAAGGATGTAGGGTTAAACAGCTAAGAACAAAGCAAACAAGATTTTGTTTGTAATGAAAAAAAATTTCTTGTTCATACAACATGCAAAAACAATTTGTAGTCTATAATAGAATATAAGCATTCTAGTTGAGTACTTTGGAATTCTTTATTACATTTCTTAGAAGTGATATAACTTAGTATAATTTGCTGTTGATTTTTTTCTAGCTTTAAGCTTTTTAAAAATTTTTTTTTCTTTTAATGTTTGCCCTATAATTCATAGGCTTCCTTACATCCAATATATATTATAGATCACTACCCATTTCAGCATGATTCTTTGCACTTTGTGAAAAACGTAGTGGTTATCAGCATTTACAAGTGTTTTTAAAGATTGCAGTCCTAACACATATACCTCTGTAGCATATCACAAAAGTGACTCAAGAAAGGAAAGGAAAATTTTAAAGAAATGACAAGGGCTATATACAACAATAGCATACAGAGACAGATTTGGTGTTGTCTAGGTAATGGCATCAATATCCATTTATTGAGTGTGTAATATGTTAGCCAGTGTTCCACTTGATTGAGTTATATCAGAGAACAGATCATCCAGGTTCTCTACTGTCATAGCTGTCTATTCAGGTGGAGAAAAGCACAATAAACAATTATTTAATATAAGACAGATGTTATAATAGCCAAGGAGAGAGATAGGTTGGGGTAATGGGATCAAGAGTGCAAGGTCATGAGTTTGTAAGAATGCCTGTAAATGGTGTGGTGAAGGAAGGCTTCTGTGAGGGGGTGACATTTGATTAGAGATTTTTTTTAAAAAGTAAAGAATAATTTGTGAGGATTTGTAGGGCAGATGTGTTCAGCTGAAGGAATAGTAAGTGTTTCTGATCAGGGGAATATCTGATGTATTCAGGACCAGGGGAAAAACCAGATGGATATACAGGGCCCAGATTATGTAGAACTTTTTAACCCAAAATAGGAACTTAAAATTTTATTCAAAAACAATGGGAAGGCAAGAGAGAACTTTGAGCAGAACAGTGGTAAGATTTGATCTAGTGTATATTTTCACAATTTTACTGAGGTATAACTGACATACTATAAACTGCAAATGTTAAAAGTGTACAATTGTATATGTTGTAACATATGTATAGACCTGCTGAAACCATTACTGCAATTAGTGTAACGAACATGACCTTCCCCCAGGGGATGTCTTGTATCACTAGGCAGTTCCACCATCCTGCAGCTCCCCACCACTCTCACCCCTAGGAGGCTCTCCATCATCTGTCTCTGGAGCAGTTTTAGTATTCAAGAATTTGGACATTCCATTCTAACAATAGAATTGGAATGTTACTGACAAATGTGCACTGAACACAGTTTTTTTAAGAGCCATCCATGTTGTGTATTTCAGTCCTTTATGCTGATGGCTAATAATCTATTGTATAAATGTCCCACAATATGATTATTTCCTCATCTGTTAAAGGAAATTTAGATCACTTCCAGGGTTTTTGCTATTGTAAATAAGGCTTCTATGAATATCTGTGTATAAGTGTTGCTATGGACAAACACTTTTATTCTCTTGATTAAAATACCTAAGAGTAACAAGACCGGGAGCTGACTGTGGCTCAGATCATGAGCTCTTAATTGCCTAATTCAGACTAAAACTGAAGAAAGCAGGGAAAACGACTAGGTCATTCAGATATGACCTAAGTCAAATCCCTTAGGATTATACATGTATAATCCAAGCCAGGCTTCAGCAAAATGAGAGATAGATTAAAGGGACTAGATCTGATAGACAGAGTACTTGATGAACTATGGACAGAGGTTCATGACATTGTACAGGAGACAGGGATTAATACCATCACTAAGAAAAAGAAATGCAAAAAACCAAAATGGCTGTCTGAGGAGGCCTTACAAATAGCTGAGAAAAGAAGAGAAGTGGAAAACAAAGAAGGAAAGGAAAGATATATCCATTTGATTGCAGAGTTCCAAAGAATAGCAAGGAGAGATAAGAAAGCCTTCCTCAGTGATCAGTGCAAAAAAAAAAAAAAATAGAGGAAAACAATAGAATGGAAAAGACTAGAGATCTCTTCAGCAAAGTTAGAGAGACCAAGGAAACATTTCATGCAAAGATGAGCTCAGTAAAGGGCAGAAATTGTACGGATTTAACAGAAGTAAAAGATGTTAAGAAGAGGTGGCAAGAATACACAGAAGAACCATAGAAAAAATATTTTCATGACACAGATAATCATCATGGTGTGATCACTCACCTAGAGCCAGACATCCTGGAATATGAAGTCAAGTCGGTCTTAGAAAGCATCACTATGAACAAAACTAGTGGAGGTGATGGAATCCAAGTTGAGCTATTTCAAATTCTAAAAGATGATGCTGTGAAAGTGCTGCACTCAATATGCCAGCAGATTTGGAAAACTCAGCAATGGCCCCTGGACTGGAAAAGGTAAGTTTTCATTCTAATCACAAAGAAAAGCAATGCCAAAGATTGCTCAAACTACCAAGCAATTGCACTCATCTCACACACTAGTAAAGTAATGCTCAAAATTCTCCAAGCCAGTCTTCAGCAATACGTGATCCGTGAACTTCCAGAAGTTCAAGCTGGATTTCGATAAGGCAGAGGAACCAGAGATCAAATTGCCAACATCTGCTGGATCATCGAAAAATCAAGAAAATTCCAGAAAGATGTCTATTTCTTCTTTTTTGACTATGCCAAATCCTTTGACTGTGTGGATCACAATAAACTGTGGGAAATTCTGAAAAAGATAGGGATACCAGACCACCTTACCTGCCTCCTGAGAAACCTGAATGCAGGTCAGGAAGCATCAATTAGAATTGGACATGGAACAACAGACTGGTTCCAAATAGAAAAAGGAGTATGTCAAGGCTGTGTATTGTCACCCTGGTTATTTAACTTACACGCAGAATACATCGTGCAAAACATTGGGATGGATGAAGCACAAGCTGGAATCAAGATTTTGGGAGAAATATCAATAACCTCAGATATGCAGATGACACCACCCTTATGGCAGAAAGTGAAGAACTATAGAGCCTCTTGATGAAAGTGAAAGAGAAGAGTGAGAAGTTGGCTTAAAGCTCAACATTCAGAAAACTAAGGTCATGGCATCCAGTCCCATCCCTTCATGGCAAATAGCTAAACAGTGGAAATAGTGTGAGATTTTATTTTGGGGGGTTCCAAAATCACTGGAGATGGTGACTGCAGCCATCAAATTAAAATATGTTTGCTCCTTTGAAGTTAAGTTATGACCAACCTAGACAGTATATTAAAAAGCAGAGACATTACTTTGCCAACAAAGGTCCATCTAGTCAAAGCTACGATTTTTCCAGTAGTCAGGTATGAATGTGAGAGTTGGACTATAAAGAAAGCTGAGTGCCAAAGAATTGATGCTTTAGAACTGTGGTGTTGGAGAAGACTCTTGAGAGTTCCTTGGACAGTGAGGAGATCCAACCAGTCCATCCTAAAGGAGGTCAGTCCTGAGTGTTCATTGGAGGGACTGATATTGACACTGAAACTCCATTAATTTGGCCACGTGATGTGGAGAGTGACTCCTTGGAAAAGACCCTGATGCTGGGAAAGATTGAGAGCAGGAGGAAAAGTGGATTACAGAGAATGAGATGGTTGGATGGCATCACTGACTCAATGGACATGAGTTTGGGAAATCTCTGGGAGTTGGTGATGGACAGGGAGGCCTGGCATACTACAGTCCATGGGGTCGCAAAGAGTAGGACACAACTGAGCAACTGGACTGAACTGAACTGAGAATAACTGAGTCATATGATAGATGTCCATTTAACTTTTTAAGAAACTGTCACATTATTTTCCAAAGTAGTTAAACAATTACATATTCCTACCAACAGTGGATGAAGGTTTCATCTTCTCCACATCCTGCCAACACTTGTATTGATTGCTTTGTGTTTAAAATAAAACAATTTTAGCCATGAAGCTTAACTGGTGGTGTTATCTCACTGTAGTTTTAATTTTTATTTCCCCAGTGATGACTACGAATGTTATGCATATTTCATGTGCTTGTTTGCCATCTGTATGCCTTCTTCAGTGAAGAATATGTTCGAATCTTTGCATATATTTTTAGCCGATTGTTTTCTTTTTATTGAGTCTTGAATCAAAGACTTATGGTAACTAATGCTCACAGGATTCCTACTCCTGAGTAGCTTCATTTGCTTTTTAAAGAATAATTCTAACTGCCACAAGGAGAATGAATTGTATATGTTCAGCAGTATGTAGGGCCATAGGAAACTACATTTTTTGCATAGTTAAAATTCAGTTTTAAAGTTTATTCTTTTGGTTAAACACCAAGCGCTCCATGAAAAGTGTGAACAGGGGTGTTTCCTTTCATATGTAATTAGCTAGAGCAAGCCCTAGATTATTCGATTTGTTCTTGTCATGCATCATTGTAGGGGGTGACCTAGATTTAAACAAGTAAATTTGAATTGTCTGTTATATATCTATGTAGAGATGCTAAGTAAGTTTTTGTAAGTGATGACAAAGAAGTTGGGCAGATGAGTCTGAAATTCAGAGAAGAGATCAGACGAAGAGTTATAAATTCAGCACCTCCATCCTGTTGGTTATCCTTAAACCCATAGAACTGTTAGAGCTCACCCAAGAGTAAGTATAGATAGTGAAGAAATTCAAGAGGTAGTCCCCGAAGCCCTCCAACTTTAAAAGTTTGAATGAAAAAGAAGACAAATTCGGCAAAAGGACTGTTACCATGGTTAATGAAGGTGGTGGCAGCACTGAGAGGGGGGAAGCATTAAAAAGTAATTGACTTTTGCTGGGTTTGTTGCTAAGAATTCTCCAAATCACAGTTACTAGACATAAGAAGTCATGTTGTTTGAATGTGGAAGAAAGAAAGCAAACAAGTAAAGAAATTATTTAAAAAGGCACACAGTCTGTAATGGAAGATGTGGTAGGACTGGTTTTATTTTTCTAGGGTGGTGTGGGCGCAAATCCTTAGTGACAGTCAGCTTCCTTTCTTCCTATATGAGTATCCAGATACACGCTTTCTTTTTGTAAAGTTCATTTTAAGCCACTTTGCTTTTATGAAAGATCTGTCTTAATACGTGTGCTCACTAATCAAAATAAATCTGACATGGAAATGGTTTTTATGGAAAGAGGCAATTGCTTAATTTTTATTGAAGTATTTACAATGTTTTGTTATTTACAATGTTATGTTAGTTGCAGGTGTACAGGAGAGTGATTCAGTTATACGTATCTCCACTCGTTTTTAAGTTCTTTTCCCATATAGGTCAATAGAGCATTGAGCAGAGTCCCTCATACTGTACAGTTCCTTATTAGTCATCTAGTTTATATATAATAGTGTTTATTTGTCAATCTCAGTCTTTCAATTTATCCCTTTCTCATTTACACCTTGGTAAACATGTTTGTTTTCTATAGTTTTGACTCTATTTCTGCTTTGTAGATAAATTCATTTATATCCTTTTTTTAGATTCCACATATAAGTGAGATCATATACTTGTCTTTCTCTAACTTACTACAATTAGTATGATAATTTCTAGGTCCATCCATGTTGCTGAAAATGACATTATTTCATGCTTTTTATAGCTGAGTAATATTCCAATATATATATGTACCATTCCTCTGTTGATGGACATTCGTGTTGCTTCCATGTCCTGGCTAACAATCAGCTTTCTTAATGTCTGTACTGAAAATGTGATGCAACATACTTATGAAATAAGCCCGTAAACATACATTGATTCTGTTGCATAACTTTATGCAAGCAAACAATAAAATGGGGAGGTAATGACTATGTTAGGTTCTCCATGGCTCAACCAATGGAGATTACTATAAGGAAAAATTAGAGCCTTCACTCTTGCTATTATTGGTAGCAAGCTGATTACGGCTAGTTGCAACATAGCGATTCTTTTACCTGGTCCTCTACTTCCTATGTGAAGGTAACAGAGCACTTTGTCCTTATTGCCTTTAAAACTTTTCTTATTATTTCCTATTTCTGTGAAGTTCAGGTTGATAACCCTACAGATCACTTATTAAATATTGTTTAACAGCAATAAACTTTATACAAGTATACTATAAATATTAGTTATTTTATGACTTTTACATTTACATTTTATTCACTGCATTGTCAACAAGCATCAGAGAACTATAGCTGGATATCTGATACTCAGTATTACTAGTGCCGATTTGTGTTTGTTAGTTGAATGAATAAATGAATGAAATAGTGAATGTTGAGTAAGTTCAGCTGGATTAAATGCTGGATTTGTGGCAGAAACTGAGGTTCCACAAGAGTTAAATAGGGACTCAAAGAAATTACTTCACTTATTCATATCTATTTCATCTGTAAAAATAGAAATTTCAAAAGGAATTTCTTAGATCTAGCCTTTGGTAATGAATGCTCTGATAGCATATCTCTCCATGTAGCAATACTGTTAAAATTCTGATTTAATAAAATGTGGAATTCTATGCAATAAAATTCAGTGATATCTTAAAAATTAAAGACAAGTGATCACTTACATTTCTCATCATTTAAAAAGATTCATATTATTAGAAGATCAATGGAAGCCATGAAAAATAAAAGAATGTCATTCTAAATGTGATAGTGTAATAAAAATAAAAGAGAGGTATTAACTGGATATGGGCTTGATGTTAACTGGATGTTTATGTAAAGTATCACACTTACTTCTTACAGCAAAGGTACTTGAACATAAGTACTAATGGTATTTTTGTTGTTACTGTTCATTCTTACAACAAAGGTACTTGAATATAAGTACTGATGATACTTTTGTTATTGCTGTTCAGTTGTCCAGTCGTGTCTGACTCTTTGCTACCCCATGGTCTGCAGCATGCCAGGCCTCCCTCTCCCTCACCATCTCCCGAAGTTTGCCCAAGTTCATGACCATTGCATTGGTTTGCCATCCAGCCATCTCATCCAGAGATGCCCTTTTCTGAGTCTGACGTCATTCTTTCCCAGCATCAGGGACTTTTCCAGTGAGTCAGCTGTTCACACCAGGTGGCCAAAATACTGGAATTTCAACTTCAGCATCAGTTCTTCCAATAAGTGCTCAGGGTTGATTTCCCTGAATATTGCCTGGTTTGATCTCTTTGCTATCCAGTGGACTCCCACTAGTCTCCTCCAGCACCATGTTCAAAGGCATCAATTTTCACAATTACAGAAACAAGCTCAAGGAGTCAAATAAGTGCCCTAAGATTGCACAGGTAACCAGCAAACGATAGAACCAGATCTCCAACTTTGGGATTTCTGATTAGAGATTCTACACCACTTACATGCTGCTCTATACTGACTCACATCCACAGACAAGAAAATATTAGAGGATCTATTTTGAAATTTATTTTCTAAATTTATTTTTCTAAACTTATTGATTGGAAAATGCATTAATATTACCACCAAAATTTCTCATTTAATTTTTTTTACCATACTTTATAGTTTCTTTCTTTGTATTACAGTTTTTATCCTCAATTTTTTAAGTACTTGAAATATTTATAAACTTCTCACTGACACAAATTAATCAGCAACTATAACATTATACCACTTTGGACATCTAAATTTTTTGTCAAGGCATATTATAAATTAACAAGTTATTAACTCAAGAAATTTTACTGTTAAGTATTAATATAAGCCATTAACCTCTATGAGAAGATTTGCTTATTTGTCCAATTATACAAAGTGAAATAAGCCAGAAAGAAAAACAAAAATATGGTATACTAACACATATATATGGAATTTAGAAAGATGGTAACGATAACCCTGTATGCGAGACAGCAAAAGAGACACAGATGTATATAACAGTCTTTTGGACTCTATGGGAGAGGGAGAGGGTGTGATGATAAGGGAAAATGACATTGAAGCATGTAAATTATCATATGTGAAATGAATTGCCAGCCCAGGTTCAATGCATGATACAGGGTGCTCGGGGCTGGTGAACCGGAGTGATATAGAAGGATGGAATCGGGAGGGAGGTGGGAGGGGGGTTCTGGAAGGGGAACACATGTACACCCATGGCGGATTCATGTTAATGCATGGCAAAACCAATACAATATTGTAAAGTTAAAAAATACATAAATAAATTTAAATAAAAAATAGAATGACTATAGGTAGAATCTTTCTAGATTTTGAATAGTTTCTGGACCTGGAGTTGCTTCTTAACAACCAACTCAAATTTTGGCAATTCTGTGCACCTTTAATTTTAGGTGGTGCTCTTTTGCATCTGGCTCCCCTCCAGCACTGCCAGCTGTGTGCTGGTGATTTGCCTGCTGGTCCCAAGAGATTGATGGGGATGCAGAGGCACCCTGCATCAGGGAATCAGGACCACTGTCATGAGATGTGTGTCCTTAAGGCTCCACATGCCAAGGGAGCACAGCATATCCATTGTCCTCTAACACAATCAATTCTAAATATGCTTATAAATTAAGCTTCTGCTTATATATATATACATATATATATATGTAAATGGAATTTTATGGTTTTATAGATTGCCTGATTTGAAGTTGGCTTTAGTTTTATTCTGTATTGCATCAACATCTTAGAACAATCAATAATATCATCTCAAAGACTGGGAAATGACTTTTCACCTGTTATTATAAAGGCAATTTGCAAATTTCTCTGTACACATAAATTATATAAATTTATATAATTTAAAATGATAAATTAAAAAAATCTCTTTTTAAAAGAATATACAGAAAACCAGTTACAAAAGCAAATAACTTCTTGTTGGTAAATGATAATTGACTAATATTATTTTATTTTAAACTACCAAAACTTTGATAATGGCCCCTATTTATCTTATTGTATACCAAACTACTTTACCTGCCTCCTGAGAAATCTGTATGCAGATCAGGAAGCAACAGTTAGAACTAGACATGGAAAAATGGATTGGTTCAAAACTGGGAAAGGAGTATGTCAAGGCTGTATATTGTCACCCTGCTTATTTAATTTATATGCATGGTACATATTGCAAAATGCTGGGCTGCATGAAGCAAAAGCTGGAATCAAGATTGCCAGGAGAAATAGCAATAAACTCAGATATACAGATGACACCACCTTATGGCAGAAAGCAAAGAAAAATTAAAGAGCCTCTTGATGAAAGTCAAAGAGGAAAGTGAAAAAGCTGACTTAAAACTCAACATTCAAAAACTAAGATCATGGCATCTGGTCCCATCACTTCAGGGAAAATAGATGGAGAAACAGTGAAAACAGTAAGAGACTTTATCTTCTTGGGCTCCAAAACCACTGCATATGGTGACTGCAGCTGTGAAATCAAAGTAAGTTTGTTCTTTGGAAGAAAAGCTATGATCAACCTAGACAGCATATTAAAAAGCAGAGAGATACTTTGCCAAAAAAGGTTCATTTAGTCAAAGCTCTGGTTTTTCCAGTAGTCATGTATGGATGTGAGAGTTGGACCACAAAGAAAGCTGAGTGCTGAAGAACTGATATTTCTGAACTGTGGTGTTGGAGAAGACTCTTGAGAGTCCCTTGGACTGAAAGGAAATCCAACCAGTCAATCTTAAAGGAAATGAGTCCTGAATATTCACTGGAAGGACTGATGCTAAAGCTTAAACTTCAATATTTTGTCCATCTGATGCGAAGAAAACACCCTGATGCTGGGAAAGCTTGAAAGCAGGAGGAGAAGGGTATGACAGAGAATGAGATGGTTTGATGGTATCACCAATTCGATGAACATGAGTTTGAGCAAGCTCCAGGAGTTGGTGACAGACAGGGAAGCCTGGCTTGCTGCAGTCCGTGTGGTCACAAAGATTCAGACACTACTGAGTGACTGAACTGAACTGATTTTTGGTAAAATAGCTACACCTTGCATTTTTTATGCTTTGAAAATTTCACCCCCTGAATTGTTCTCTGGACTCTCTTAATATTAAGTGAAGGTCAAGGAAGTGTTAATTTTCACTGACCACAGAGTGTGTTTGAAAATTCACTAATTTTTGAAATCTGCTTGTGGTCAAAGGTCTTAATAACTTTTGAACTTCTGATATTGAAGTAGAGAATTTTCAGCAGATATGCCAGCCCTGATTTTATTATATTTTATCCCTTAATATTATTTCTATTATGAGAAATTCAAATGGGTTTAATAAATAGCCATTAATTCAAGTTCCCTTCTTGCACTTATGCCCATGTTTTGGATCTCAGCAATTTCCACTGAGATTAAAGTTTAGCCCCATCAATTTCCACATCTGAGTGACTGAAATTAGGTAAACACCTCATAAATGCAGAAAAGCTCAAATATATAAAAGCTAATACCTCTGCTGGGGGAGAGGCAGCTGAATTAGATGCAGTATAACATCAGAATCCCAGGTAATACTTTTAGCCACAATCAGGCCAGTGTTCTTTTTACCTCTTTTAAAAATTTCAGTTCACCATCCTAGGTCAAAGTCTGATTGTTTCTGATTAATCCAGGACTGGTACAAAACTTTCATAAATAATGTTGCCACATGAAGGAGCTGATAATATTGTATGAGAAATACATATACTATAGTCAAAATAAATCCAATATTACTTTGTATTTTTGACTGCATAATTTAGCAAAATTTTAAAAATAGGTATAGATTTTGATTTCCATTATAAATACAGAAAATAAAGATATATTTCATTATTCATGAATGAAATATCATATAAATTACAGTCATATACTTGCTGTTTAGTATTCTCAAGAATGTTTATCCCAATACTTCTCTGAAACATGCAGAATTAATAGCAGCTCTATTTCATTTATTAAACATCTATGATGCTCCAGGCAGGTACTGTACTGGATTTAAAGATAATAAAAATATAATGGAAATATTTATTTCCATTGAGAGATACTTTAAAATGGTAGTAGAATAACAGACAAGCTTACTCCCAGATCAGTTGTATTAGTAACTGCTATTTATGTATAATGAGTCTTTTTTATGTAAAGTAAGTTTGAGGGTAGTAACAGAACTGGTAGCTAGGGGATTTCTATACATCCCCTATATTTGAGTTTGCATAGCAAGCAAATTTTTGCTCATATTGTATATTTACCTGGGATAGCTTTTACTTGTCTAGTGGAAAATTGTAATTCCTGGAAACTGGGAAGCTCAAGCTAGTTCTATCACTCTTTATTGAAAGGTGCCCAAATCCTACTCAGTCCAGTGCTTATAATACTTTTCTTCTCAAAGAAAAATGTTGGTATAGTTTATTTACAATGTAGCATTCAAGCTTTAAATAAAGAAGAGTGTCTGGCCCAGTTTGGACTATGAGTCCAGCCACTGCCAGAGAGTGGGGCTGGGGAGGAGGCTTGAGTGCTAGTTCCTGCAAGAATGCATGCCCTGGGGAGAGGAGGGTGCTCAGAGCATAAACATGCTGTTTCTGGATGGAGGAACCAAAAGGTGTGCACTTGACCAGGTGCCTTAGTTTTCTCATCTTGTCAGTTACCCAGGACATGTCATATGGCACATGGCAGGCTCAGGAAGGAGAGCACCTGATGGTATATATGGAGTTAGGATTTCAGGCTCAAGGCAGTGTTGAACAATGTGGGGTTATATCCCACAGTGTATTGTATTTTGGGAGCTCAGTTTGAAATCAGTAAATGAATGAATGAATGGTCTACATGGTATGATAGAGAAGCTACTGGACTCATATGTAGAGACAGTCGTGTCCTCTCAACTCTACCATCTAATGCAGGTTTGTCTTCAGGAAAGTCATGCCCCTCCCTCAGTTCTTCTACCAGTAAAGCAAAGAGGGGTACTCACGGTGGCCCTCTCAGTACTTCCCTGCCAGAAGTTCATGGGCATGGCTACACTAGGAAGAGCAAATGCCTGCACACAAACAGGGCATCCTCACCCTGTGTGCTGGAGGCAAGTTCACACAGACATCAGGATCCAGAAAAGTTAAAAGCCCATCATAGCAGGAGTCCAGGGGAGAAAAAGGCCAAGCTGAGGTTCAGCATCTCCAGCCTCTTCCATTAGTGGCTTCCTCCTTAGTTTCAGAGCCAATATGGGAAGGTTGTGGCCCCTTTTAGGAAGCATTACTTCATAAAGTTAAAGCTACCCCTATGGACAGTAGTAGCAGTAAGATCCTGACACACTTTCATAACACATTTCTGAAACTAATTTTTCCACAGTTTCAAGAAATGGATTCAGGACTTCTTTTTCTAACACAGTGTGCCTTGAATGTAATGAAATACAGGCTGTATAGAAATGAGAGTTAAAGTTTATAGAAAATGTAAGATGAACGCTGCTGTTGTTTGTTAAGCCCCTAATGTTCATGCTGAACATTTGATCCTACATTCCAATTTAATTCTTACAACCACCTTGAGAGGACCGTGTCCTTATCAGCAGGTTGCACTTACCTCAACAGAAGTTGCAAGTGCCTGAATAACTTGTCCATGATGGCACCATGAGTGATGTAGTTGGAATTTATATCCAACCATCCTGGCAAATTTATTCTGAAATATAATGTTCTGTAAGAGAGTAACTCTGCAGTGCTTTTCCTAGTCACCCCCTCCTGCATCCAACAGAATGCATATGAGGAAAAATTAAATTTAATTTTAATATGAACTCATATGAGGTCATTTGTTTCCTTATCCTCTCTCAATTGTCTAATAATTAATCTAATGAGAATAGACAAGAATCCTTAAATGTGTGAAATACTAAAGTGTGGGTTTGGTTTTTGTGTTTGTTTTTAACAAACAAATCTCTAGCTACAGAAGGGATTGCTCTAGCTAAGGAAGGTGAGCAATAAAGAAAGATAAAGAGAGAAATGCTGTCTTAAAGCTGCTATTAAATTTTTACAGACAATCTGGTTGAGATCTCTTACATATATGCACAGGACTTGCATTCATGCAAACTAAGCTTGACTTTCAAGCTTTCTAAAAGATCCAAAAAAAAAATATTCCATCAAGATTTATAATTTCACACTCTCTAGTTAGTGAATATTGTCATATAATGAGGTATTTTTTTTTAATGAACCATAAATGAATGACATTGAGGGCAAACTCTCACACCTGAGCAGTATCACCTTCTCTGTGACTGTTCCCTGGTCCCTGTGCCCAACTAGGCCTTACAAGTAGCTGAGAAAAGAAGAGAAGCAAAAAGTAAAGGAGAAAAAGAAAGATTTACCCATTTGAAAGTAGGTTTCCAAAGAATAGCAGGAGAGATAAGAAAGACTTCTTCAGTGATCACTGCAAAGAAGTAGAGGAAAACAATAGAATGGGAAAGACTAGAGATCTCTTCAGGAAAATTAGAGATACCAAGGGAACATTTCATAGAACAATGGCCTTAATAAAGGACAGAAATGATATGGACCTAACAGAAGCAGAAGATATTAAGAAGAGGTGGCAAGAATACACACAAGAACTATACAAAATATAACTTCATGGCCCAGATAACCACGATGGTGTGATCACTCACCTAGAACTAGACATCCTGCAATGTGAAGTCAAGTGGGCCTTAGAAAGCATTACTATGCCATCAACTGACGAATGGATAAGAAAGCTGTGGTACATATACACAATGGAATATTACTCAGCATTAAAAAAAATTCATTTGAATCAGTTCTACTCAGGTGGACAGAACTGGAGCCTATTATCCAGAGTGAAGTAAGCCAGAAGGAAAAACAACAATACAGTATACTAACGCATATATATGGAATTTAGAAAGATGGTAACGAGAACCCTGCATGCGAGACAGCAAAAGAAACGCAGATGTATAGAACAGACTCGTGGACTCTGTGGAAGAGGGCAAGGGTGGGATGATATGGGAGAATGGCATTGAAACATGTTAATTATCATATGTGAAATCAATCGCCAGCCCAGGGTTGATGCTCGGGGCTGGTGCACCAAGATGACCCACGGGGAGGGAATAGGGAGGGAGGAAGGAGGGGGGTTCTGGAGGGGGAGCATATGTAAACCCATGGTGGTTTCATGTCATTGTATGGCAAAACCAACACAATAAAGTAAAGAAAATTAAAAAAAAAGAAAAAAAGCATTACTATGAACAAAACTAGTGGAGCTGATGGAATTCCAGTTGAGCTATTTCAAATTCTAAAAGATGATGCTGTGAAAGTGATGCATTCAATATGACAGCAAATTTGAAAAACTCAGCAACAGCCACAGGGCTGGAGACAATTAGTTTTCATTTCAATTCCAAAGAAAGGCAATGCCAAAGAATGCTCAAACTACTGCACAACTGCACTCATCTCACATTCTAGCAAAATAATGCTCAAAATTCTTCAAGCCAGGCTTTAACAGTATGTGAACCGTGAGCTTCCAGATGTTCAAGTTGTATTTAGAAAAGACAGAGGAACCAGAAATCAAATTGCCAACGTTCACTGGATCATTAAAAAAGCAAGAGAGTTCAAGAAAAACATCTACTGCTTTACTGACTATGCCAAACCTTTGACTGTGTGGATTAACAACAAACAGTGGAAAATTCTTAAAGAGATGGAAATACCAGACCACTTTACCTGCCTCCTGAGAAATCTGTATGCAGATCAAGAAGCAAGTTAGAACTGGAACATGGAACAACAAACTGGTTTCAAATCAGGAAAGGAGTACCTCAAGGCTGTATACTATCACCCTGCTTATTTAACTTCTATGCAGAGTACATCATGCAAAATGCTGGGCTGGATGAAGCACAAGCTGGAATCAAGATTACAGGGAGAAATATTAATAACCTCAGATATGCAGATGTCATCACCCTATGGCCAAACGTGAAGAACTGAAGAGCCTCTTGATGAAAGTGAAAGAGGAGAGTGAAAAAATTGACTTAAAACTCAGCATTCAGAAAAACTAAGGTCATGCCATCTAGTCCCATCACTTCATGGCAAATAGATGAGGAAATAGTGGAAATAGTGAAAGCCCTTATTTTGGGGGGCTCCAAAATCACTGCAGATGGTGCTTGCAGCCAAGTAATCAAAAGACTCTTGCTCCTTGGAAGAAAATCTATGACCAAACTAGACAGCATGTTAAAAAGCAGAGATGTTACTTTGCCAACAAATGTCCATCTAGTCAAAGCTATGATTTTTCCAGTAGTCATATATGGATGTGAGAGTTGGACTATAAAGAAAGTTGAGTGCCAAAGAACTGATGCTTCTGAACTGTTGTGTTGGATAGGACTCTTGAGAGTCTCCTGGACTGCAAGGAGATCATAAATGTCAGTATGGGATCAGTATACTGACAGGTCAGTATGTCCTGTCTGGAAGCAGCAGTGGTGTTTATCAGCATGGCTTGAAAAGGTGGGTAGAACCTTGCTCTCCAGGACCAGAGACAGAGGGTTATGGACAGGGCCACCTGACTCCAGCTGACTCTAGCCGTCCTCTGTTAGGTCTCAGGAAAGAAATGATGGTTCTGACCTCATTATGCTCTCTGTTCATACAGTCTCCTCTGGTCTCTGCATTGGTGCAATGAAACTGCAAGCCCAAGAGCAAAGGAGACTGTGATGAGGTTTTTCTGGTGTGCCTTCTAGGCGTGAAACAGAGTAGAGGAGTGGGGGGGTGGATCCCAAGGGACAAGCAGAAGATGTCTGGAACATTTTCAAATGTATTTGAAATTGAAATGAACATATGAAGTTCATTACTGAAACTCTGAGATTCCAAAACAGAAAAATGCCTAAAAGTCACTGCAATGTTAAGTATTTATAAGGAAATGTCAATTAATTAATAAGGAGTGAATAATTAATAAGGAATGTTTGTTTAAAAAAACTTTAAGAAAACTGATGGTAGATTTTCCTTTTGGCAATATAGAGTGAGAATATTATAGTGAGAGAAAGTAAATGACCAAAAGGAATTTTACTCCTGGATGAATAAAAAATCTGAGAAGTTTGGTCAATTATATGTATGTTCCTAGAATATTTGAGGTTGGTCAGCTTCCCACTTTTAATGTGAACATAGTCATATAGGATAGAATTGTGGAATAAATTTAATTGTTGATATTTCAGTCCTATAAGAGTTCAGCTGACATACACTGAGAGTTTATGCTGACCTGAAAATCTGTATGCAGGTCAAGAAGCAACAGTAAGAACTGGGCATGAAACAGTAGACTGATTCAAAATTGGGAAAGGATTACGTCAAGGCTGTATATTGTCACTTTGCTTATTTAACATCCACGCAGAGTACATCATGAGAAACACTTGGCTGGATGAAGCACAAGCTGGAATCAAGATTGCCAGGAGAAATATCAATAACCTCAGATACACAGATGACACCACCCTTATGGCAGAAAGTGAAGAGGAACTAAAAGCTTCTTGATGGAAGTGAAAGAGGAGAGTGAAAAAGTTGGCTTAAAATTCAACATTCAAAAAATGAAGATCCTGGCATCCAGTTCCATCATGTCATGGCAAATAGATGGGGAACTAATGGAAACAGTGAGAGACTTTATTTTGGAGGGCTCCAAAATCACTTCAGATGGTGACTGCAGCCGTAAAATTAAAAGACACTTGCTCCTTGGAAAAAGAGCTATGACCAACATAGACAACATATTAAAAAGCATAGATATTACTTTGCCAACAAAGATCCATCTAGTCAAAGCTATGGTTTTTCCAGTCATGTATGGAGACTTGGACTATCCAGAATTCTGAGTGCTGAAGAACACTCTTGGTGTTGGAGAAAACTCTTAAGAGTCCCTTGGATAGTGAGGAGATCTAACCAGTCCATCCCAAAGGAGATCAGTCGTGAATATTTCCTTAAAGGACTGATGCTGAAGCTGAAACTCCAACACTTTGGTTACCTGATGGGAAGAATTGACTCATTAGAAAAGACCCTGATGCTGGGAAAGACTGAAGGCAGGAGGAGAAGGGGATGATAGAGAAAGAGATGATTTGATGGCATCACCAACTCAATGGACATGAGTTTGAACAAGCTCTCAGAGTTTGTGATGGACAGGGAAGCCTGACGTGCTGCAGTTTGTGGGGTTGCAAAGAGTCGGACACGACTGAGTGACTGAACTGAACTGAATCTATATAATGTAAAAATACATCATATGACATCACTTATCAGTTCAGTTCAGTGACATCAGTTCAGATAAGTGATATCACTTATATGTGGGATCTAAAAAATACAACAGGCTAGTGACTATAACAACAAAAAAAAGAAGTTAATTCAGATATAGAGAACAAACTAGTGATTACTAGTGTGGGGAGGGGTGAGGAGGGGAGGATTGGGGCAGGAGATTAAAAAACAGAAGCTATTATGTATAAAGCAAGTTGCAAGGGTATATTGCAGAACATGGAAAATATAGTCATTATTTTATAATGACTATAAAAAGAATACAACTTTTAAAATTCATGAATCTTTATATTGTATACCTTTAACTTACATAATTTTATACATCAACTATACTTCAATTCAAAAAGAAGTAATTGCCCCCCCCAAAAAAGACCTAGTATCACCCACCTTTCATACAAGCCCCTGAAATGAAGCCATAACCTCTCGCATTTGTCAACAGTTCTGCACCCTTTATTCTGTGTCTTTCATGACTGTAAAGATGTGTGAATTAAACCCTCATAGTCTTTTCCCTGGTGCTCTGGCAACTTAGCCAATGATCAGTTTTTTATGTTCTGTTTTTCCCATCCAAATAAGTTTTGGTTTGAAACATTTTCAGCACTAGAGTGTGCAAACTCTTTTTTAAAAACTCATTTCCTTTTGTTTTCATGCTAGAAATTGCAAACACTTAACTTGTCCAAAATGCCACATCCCCTATCAGGAGGCAATCTTCCTTTCAGAGGTGTGGACACTGGTTTTATTCAAAAAGGCTCCGTTTGCTTGCGTTTAAATAAATAAAATCATCCTATATACTTTAACTCTTTTTTTTTTACCTTAATAACATATCGTGTATATTACCACATGCCTAACTTCTTAAATGATTACAATTTCGTACACACATTGCATCCATATATAATTTTACGTAAACAATTTCCAACATGCTCTTTTGCTCCTTAAGGCCTTTTCCCCTTATCTCCTTTCCCTTCCCTCCCACCTGCACCCTTAGAAATTCATGTGTATCTTTCTGTGACTGTTCCTGTCTTCATATAGCCATGTACCAATGTGTGTCTGCACATAAATATGTGCACCCGTAGACAATTACAGAGGGTCTGCCTTTATATGTTTTATAAATAATCCTATTATACCACTTCTCATTTTACTTTATATTCTCAGTCTTATTTGGTGGAAATCCCTTTAGGTCAAATGGCAGAGAGCCAGTTCATTCTTTTTCACTATTGCATAGTATTTCAGGCTGTGGTTCCACTATAACTTAATCATTTCTCTCGTGATGAGCATTGTTTACTCTGCCAGTCAGGTTCTAGTCAGGAGAGGGAAATCAGAATTTTTGTTTTATCGTAGATAATTTATTATAAAGACTTATTGCCTAGCTGTAAAAGATCACTAGGTAACAGTAAAAGGAAAAACAAACAAACAAACAAAACAGCAAGATATTACAAATTGGAATTGCAGGAAGCCATCCTCTGCCCCTAGGTCTGTGTGAGCAAAGGAAAGATAATGGAATTATTAGAGCTTGGAATAGTCCCCAGTGGAACTGAAACTCAGACTTCTGAGGAGGGAGCCAGCTGGCTGGTGCTGGAGTCTAGACCCTAAGTCTGTTTCCACAAGCGTGCTGCCATGAGGAAGGAGTGATCCTAGGCTGGTACTCACACACAAGAAGCAGATAAAGAGCCAGCAGGAAGCAATCCCATTTTCTTTACCCAGGCTTCCAGTTTCCCTGGGGAGCTTTTCATAGACTCTATTCAGAAGGGGAATGTGTGATTTTGCAGTATCCCAGATCCAGAGTAGAATTTAGGAGAGTGGATTTAAAGATGCCAGACATTAACTTACCAACTGACACATCTTTATTGCAAGATATTTTTTTTGATCAATTAAAAACATAGCTGTATTGAGTTCTTATTTACATCCCCTTATGTACCAGTGCTTTTATTTCTCTGAGATAGATTCCCAGGGATGAGATTACTGCATAAAATGATATTTTAAATTTTGACAGATGTTGCAAAATGTGTTTTTATTTTGTTCAAATTATACTGCAGAAATTAACAGACTTGCTAGTAATTTTTAAGAGAATTCCTTCTTCTTACCCACCAGCAATTGAGGCTATTACTCTTTTCCATTTTCCCAGCATAATGGATATAAAGCATTGTCTTGTTACCTCAGTTTTCATTCTCCTGACTGCTTGTGATTTTAAGTATGTTGCCATATGCATATTAACAATCTGTAGTTACTTTTTATTCATTTCTTGTCTTTTGCTTAATTTTTGTTGCTGTTGGTGTTGTTATGATTCTTTCTGTTACCATTTTGTGTGTATGTGTGAATAAACAAAGTCTTGGCTTCCTTGGTGATTCAGATCACAAAAAAATCTGCCTGCAATGCAGGAGATCCAGGTTTGATCCCTTGAGAAGGAAATGGCTACCCACTTCAGTATTCTTGCCTGGAGAATTCCATGAACAAAGGAGCCTGGTGGGTTAATTGCATGTGTTGCAAAGAGTCGGACATGACTTAGCAACTATCACTTTGACTATTATAGAAACTGAGCTTTATCAGTCTTCTGTACTGTACTTTTTGCTAACTCTATTGTTTGTTTATTCATTTCCATTTTTGCATTTTTCCAACATAATATAGCCAAATACTACTTACTGCTTCTGATTCCTGTATTATAAAGATCTCTCTCACCCCAAAATTGCATTTATAATATAGGCTTATTTCAAGGACTTTTTATTACTTTTTACATTTGAGACTTTGTTTTATATACTCTGACTATAAATGTCATTTGATATGGGTTTACTTTTTCTTGTCCAAAAGTGTTTATTATATTATGTATCATTTCAATATTAACTTGACTACTAGTTTTATTAAATGTGAAATTCTTATACTTATTCCTGGGTTTTCTACTCTGGATTTTACTGACATTTGATTAGGATTTCCCTGATAACTTAGCTGGTAAGGAATCTGCCTGCCATGCAGGAGTCCCTGGTTCAATTCCTGGGTTGGGAAGATCCCCTGGAGAAGCGAAAGGCTACCCACTTAAGTATTCTTGGGTTTCCCTGGTGGCTCAGATGGTAAAGAATCCCCTTGTAATGTGAGAGACCTGGGTTCAATCGTGGGTCAGGAAGATCCCCTGGAGGAGGGCATGGCAACCCACTCCAATGTTCTTGCCTGGAGAATCCCCGTGGACAGAGGAGCCGGGCAGACTACAGTCCATGGGGCCACAAAGAGTCAGACATAATTTATTACATCAACTACCATTTCAATATTAACTTTACTACTAACTTGGTCACATGTGAAGTTCTACCTATTTCTGGATCTTCTATCCTATGTTTCAGACTTTTGATTAATTCTTATGCCAACACCATACTGACTTAATGACAGTGACTTTAATATGGGCAGTGCCTAGCATAAGGAGATGTCCTTTTATTCAGCATTTTTTTGCCTGTTCTCAGACATTTCTTTTTATATACATGTTCTTTAAAATCATTTTATCTATTTTCTTTCTACTTCAAAAAAAAAGCAATAAATTTCATCTGAGACTTTATTGAACCCACAGTCTATTTACATGTCAATTTATAGAGGATCTACATTTTATGAAATATTCTTGCCATTAAAGAATGCTTTAAGATCATGATTTATACTCCTCAATAACATTATATTATATATTTTAATAAGATTTTAAGAGATCCTTTTCATATTTATTCTTAAGTGTTTTATAGGTTTGAGTTTTATTTTTACAGTTCTTGAGATTTATAACTAGAAGAGAGAAAGCTATTGATTTTGCAGTATTTCCATTAGGAGAGACTAAACTGTTATATAAAGAAATCCAAAAATGTGGTGACCCCAAAGAGATAAAAATTTATTTATCTCTTCTGACTGTTTAGAATGTATATTACAAATTAGCAGATGGCTCTTCACTGATGGTCATTAAGGGACTCAGGGGAATTCAGTTCTACAAACTTTAGTATGTGCTTCTTGGCTTGTTCCAACAGATTCCATCCTTACATAGAACAGCAGAAGAGAGCATGGGGTTAAGTTCAGATTTATGGGACAAGCAGAAAGCTGACAAATGTTAGCCTGCCCACATCTCACTGGAGGGAATTTGGCCATAGGCAAGCTGTAATTGGAAGAAACCCTATGAGATGTAACATGACAGGAATAATGCACACCTGGTTACTATTTTCTTAATACAGAAGAAGGGATAGTGGTTTTAGGAATTTGTAGACTCTGCCATGGTATACATATTCTCTATCTAGTCATTGTACTAAAGTCTCATTAACTGCAGTTTCCTTTTATAACTAGAGGCAGTTGGAGTTTATATAATATTATATTTATCAATAAGAGAAAAATGGCTTATTTATAGCTTATTTTTCAATAATATTTCAAATATTTTATCTTTTTGTTGTTACATTTGTTAGAAACTCTAAGTTAAGATAAATAATAATGGCGAGAGCAAGCATTTCATGCTTCCCTGGTGGCTCAGTGGTAGAGTCTTCCTGCCACTGCAGGAGACATAGGTTCCATCCCTGATCCAGGAAGACCTCAGCGTCATAGAGCATCCAAGCTGATGCAGCATAACTATTGAGCCTGTGCTTGAGATCCCAGGGGCCACAGCTCTGAAGCCACTGCAGTGAGAATCCTGCACACCACAACTAAAGAGCAGGCCCGCTCACCAAAACAGGGAAAAGCCCCCGCGTGGCAAGGAAGGCCCAGAGCAGCCATAAGTAAATAAAACTACACACAAAAGAGCAAGTATCCCTGAAAGAACATCTTTAATTCATGTAATTTTAGTATTTTGCCATATAAGATAATATTTGATAATGATTTTTAAGATATTATATTTATCACTTTAAAGATTTCCTTCAATTTTCACTTTACTTAAAGCTTCCATTGTAGTAAGAATGCCAAGGTTTGTTAAACACCTGAACTATAGGATCATAATGTTTTTCTCTTTCAAAGAATTATTGATCGATTTCCTGATGAGGAAATCCTGAATAAATCTTATTTTATTCCTTGAGCATTTTTTGATACACTGCTGGTGTATCATATATGCTACTATTAGATACATGCTAATATGTTAGAGGAATTTTTTCATCTTTAGTCCCAAATAACACCATGGTATAGATTTCCCAGGTGGCACAGTGGTAAAGAATCCACTTGCCAATGCAAGAGATACAAGAGTGAAGATTCAATCCTTTGGATGGAAGTATCCCCTAGAAAAGGAAATGGCAACACACTTCACTATTCTTGTCTTGAAAATTCCATGGACAGAGGAGCCTAGTGGGCTACAGTCCACAGGATCACAAAGAGTCAGACACAACTGAACACAAGACCATAGTATAACTTTCTTTTTATTATTTTTTAATAGTGAGAACTTGAAAGTATTGCAAGTGCTTTTATTTTTTAAATTTTTTAAAATTTATTTATTTTTTCCTTTACATTATAGTGTTGGTTTTGCCATACATTGACATGAATCCGCCATGGGTATACATGTGTTTTGATACTGTCTTAACACGTTCAAGGTTTCATTTATACAGAGTTCATAATACAGATTAGAGGATTTTATGTTCTTATGGTCAAGAATAGTGTAAATAAAACTGTAATTATGTGTTCTTGAGAAGTAAGTGTATGGAAAGAGCAAATTAGCCATGATGGTATGGTCAGACTCTCTCGCTTCATAGCCTCTTGCTCTTGCCCCACGTTTTGTAAATACTGATTATGTAACAGCTGAGAGCATCAGTAGCCTGTACATGCATGTCATGAAGTACTCACTTGGTCACTGGCTGTGTGCAGCACGCATATATATGGGCTCCACCTAGAAAGGGGGGACATTCTACCACGTGGCCCAGCTGTGTCTGCTGCGTCAGAAGAGAATGGTCTTACGGCTGCTGGGCCAGCTTGGGGAGAATAAACGTGTCTGTAGTTCCTGTGGCTCCTTGAGTCTTCTTCCAGCCTCTTAACTCACGCCTTGCCTATCCTGGGTTTAGTGAACAGTGAGAACAATGTGAACAGCAAGACAACTGGCCTCATGAACAGGGTCAGCAATTCAGTAAGATACAACTCAGAACTTCACTGGCAGTCCAATGGCTAAGACTCTGTGCACCCAATGCAGGGGGCCCAGATTTGATCCTTGGTCAGCGAACTAGATCCCATATGCCACAACTAAGACCCAGCACTACCAAGTTTATGAATAAAAAGAAATATTTTTTAAAAAGATACAGCTCAATTGTGAAATGATCATGCCCTTATCCTTTGTAGGGCATATAGACTTTTATTTACTTATCCAATCTCCTCTTGTAATTATCTGTATAAATTTTCCTCTTTTTGAATAAATTTTGAAAACTTTTATTTTGCTAGAATGTAATTCATTTCCTCTAGGTTTTCAAATTTGTTGTAATAGCATTACATGTAGCATCCTTTACATTTTTTTAAATCTTTTCTGTGTCTCTGATTATATCCTTTCTTATTTCTTATATATTTCATATATAAGTTTTTAAAAGTCTTATAGAGAATTCATCTACTTTGTAATTATTTTTGAAAACCTGCTATAAAAATATTTTATTATTCTTATTTATGTCCATGTAATGAGTTTTAGCTTTTATATTTTATTGTTTTCACTGCATTTAAAAAAAAATTTTGTTTTGCTACTGTGTTTTTCAATAATGAAGGCCTTTAAAGTCATAAAATTTTATCTGGATATAGCTTTTGTTGTGTTACATAAGTCTTAGCATAATATTTTCCAGGATCTCTGGCTATAATTTTCCAAAAGTTTTCATTTCTTTGAACCAAGCCTTATCTTCAAATGTGTTAGTTTTCAGGTGATCAAGATTTATTAGTAACATTTTAAATTTTTATTTCTAATCTTACTGGCTCAATATCAAGAGAGGTACCCTATAAAATCTCTACTTGGAGATTTTTGTTGAGGTACTACTTGAAGCCAGATAAATTTTAAATATTTCATAGACATTTTTTTAAAGTATTTTTATTGAAGGACATAAGGTTTTTAATAAATATATTAATTGAGTTTTATTATATTATTCAATGTCTCTGTGTCATTTGTTTTTGTTTAGCCACATTTTTTGAAAGCCACATTTCTTTCAAAAATTTTTCTTCTATTTTAAGCTTTATTCTTTAATTGTTTAGCATAAATAGTTTCATGATCAACTTAGAATTTTTCAGATGATCTTCAAAATTGCTTCATTTTTTCTTCTTTCAAATATTCTTGTCTTTTAGCCTGGGGTGGGGAGGACAAAGGAAGAAAACTGTAGAATATCTGTTGTCTGATTAGTGGTCTGAAATTGTCTTATTCTGATTTCTGCACTCAGAAATAGATTTTTTTTCCTTCAGAAACAAACAAAAATCCTCCCTCAAGCTTCTTTACTTCCATCTCCTGATTACTGGTATGATACAGAGAGTAGTCTGTAGACAAAAACAAGCCCACTCTATCATACATTCTTTAACACAGAGCATTCCACTTTAAAGGAACTATGTCATTTTCCTTAGATTATAATGTTAAATGAGTAAAAACAATTTAATAATGCTTTCCTTATTTGGTAATCATTTATTCTTGCTGGTGATGAAAATCAAACCTTGTTTAGTAAGGTCAAATTTAAAAAAAATATTCTATGTTAATAATAATCATCACAAAAAAATTAGCAATATCAGATACATTAAAAATTATAAACTTTTGAAAAGATTTTAAAACACCTATGAAATTAGAAGTGTCCCTGCATGCCATGAATAAACTGCTAAGATTGATCTACTAAAATATCTCATCGACATTATTGCTTTACAATCCCATAATTTTTGTGTAGATTTGTCTGGAACTCTTATTGGTTTCAACTTTTAGTGACCTACAAGGTCATTATAATTTGGGTACCAGTAAGTAACATTATATTCTGTGACATTATATTCTGTGACAGCTTCTATTTAATCTAAGGTAAAGGATTTAACCTGATCATAATGAGGTACGACAACCATATTTCACTGATCTAGAAAAAAAGAACACATCACAGCAATAGTTATGAGACAAATCACCCAATTAATCAGTAGCAAGTTGGACAGGTTGCTTTGGAAGTTTTCCATGAGGGAAAGAAAGTGCTTCTGGTGCTTTGCTTTGAAAGCAAGGCAAACTGGAATTCCTTAATCCCCTTTGGTAGAGAGCAGTTTGATTTTCCATTCTTAAGTTTTATACACCAGAATCTAATCCACAGTGGAGGTGGAATTGCAGGACAGAGAAACTAGGGTATTTACATTAAAATTACGGATCTAGTAACTTGTGATGATTGTCATAATTTTTGAGGGTGCTCTTTGGTTGTTTCCTCTACCTGTGAATAATAATGGAAATATTATAATCTTGTAATCTATAAAAAATTTTTGTCTATCATTCATTTGATCCAGCCCCCAATATATTATCTACTCATTTCACAGGGAGGAATTTAGAGGCCTGGGATCTTGAATACACTCCTGCTAGATCTAGTGCAGAGGTACAAGTCTAGTTCACATCAAAACCCCAAATTTTACATCACTGCAGGTGAGCAATAGGGTAACCTCTCTGTTCCCAAGTGTTAACTGGGATAAAAATAATAGAGACTTTAGCCATGGCAAAATGCTAGCCTTTGTCTAAGCTTGTTTATTTCCTTCAATGCCTAATCTTGTATTAAAAGAGAATAGAACTAGTGGATTTCAAGGTAAAAGATCTTTTGAAATACTTAAATAATCCAGCAGGTGTTCCCCATGCCACTAGATCGGGAGCTCCTGCTGGAATTATCTGCTTATTATAGCCCCAAGATGAATTCACAGTTGTGGAAGGACCTGACCCTCGTTTTTATCTCAAAACACCTCAGAGTCCCATTTGGTTGGAAAAAGTAGGCAAACTGATGTCAAATCCAATTTATATAGTACTTCTTAGTTCTTGCTGAAGCGTCTTTCAATTCTAGTTCTTTGGTTGGGTTCTCAAATATCACATAAATATAGAAAACACAGTAAAACAACAGGACAACCCAACTCCCCTCAAGTCTGTTATATCATTTGACCTCTCCTCTATCAAGTAGCATGTCAAAATTTTGAATTTCACTGAGAAGAAAAGATGGATTAGTTTTGTTTTCTGGTCTGTAGAAGAGGCGTTGAAGTGTCACAGGAAAAGTACCTCTCTCCATCACCGGAGGAAGCTAATCAAGGAAAAATGTCTTCAGAGAACACACACATTAATCTCCAGCTGGATCACAGGGCTGTTACGAGCAGTAACTAATCGTAGAGTTGTGACTCATCTTGGTCTGTAATAACAGGCTTCACGGTGACATCCATGGTGCATGAGACGGAAGTTGCGTGTAAAGGCAAAAGCACTGTTCAGCGCTAATGCCTGCAAGCGTGCACCAGACTCGATGACAGTTTGCAGCGACTGAAGCCACTGTGTTTCCCCAATAACACATGGCCATATCCCCTCATCACAGCGTTTCTGAAACCTGCCTCCAGCAGCCATCACTGGGCAACTGCAGACCTGCAGGTTGTCTAAACTCTTAGCTTTTAAAAATGACTTCGGTCAAGATGCACTGTAGTTGTCTACTCTGATCCTCTGTGGTACTGAGTCCAGATGCTCAGAAATATTTTTTAAAAGATTTCTAAAGTGCTACATACCGACCTTTCACAAAGTATTGGTTTCCAGAACAGAGTCTTTCAAGGTTTTCTACACCAAAGGAAAGATGTGCTGTGATTTCTTGGTACGTGTAACATGCATAGCACCCACACATTCTGCTTTGCGGACCGGTTACCCACCAGCAGATAACTGGCGGAGCGGGAAGAGTAACTGGCCTGGCAGAAGGCCCTGTGCAGGCCCTGGCTCAGGCAGCGCTCTGTGGGTGCAGGCAGCATAACACCTACAGTCTTCCAACTAGGGGTGCCGCTTGTCAGGGGCCCTTTTTACTTTAAAATTGCATGACTTTTTGTTTCTTATATGTAAAAATATCTATTCAAGAGCATTTTGCATGCTTCTTTTCTGCTAAATTGAAAATTCCTTAGAAGGCAAGAACAGGAGAATAATTTTTAAAATTTCTTTTTTAAGCTTTAAATTTTAAAATATTTTTAATTTAAGCAATTACCTTTTATTTATTTTATTTTATTTTATTATTATTGTTTTTGCCATACAATGATATGATATCACCATGGGTTTACATATGCTCCCCCTCCAGAAACCCCCTCCCTCCTCCGTCCCTCCTCCCTCCCCCCAGGAAATCTCGATGCACCAGCCCCGAGCATCACTCCTGGGCTGGCGATTGATTAGACATATGATAATTAACGTGTTTCAATGCCATTCTCCCATATCATCCCACCCTTACCTTCATCCATAGAGTCCACGAGTCTATTCTATATATCTGCGTTCCTTTTGCTGTCTCGCATGTTGGGTTCTCATTACCGTTTTTCTAAATTCCATATATATGTGTTAATATACTGTATTGTTGTTTTTGCTTCTGGCCTACTTCACTCTGGATAATGGGCTCCAGTTTCGTCCATCTGAGTAGAACTGATTCAAATGAATTTTTTTTTAATGCTGAGTAATATTCCATTGTGTATATGTACCACAGCTTTCTTATCCATTCATCAGTTGATGGGCATCTAGGTTGCTTCCATGTCCTGGCTATTGTAAACAATGCAGCGATGAACATTGGGGTACATGTGGCTCTTTCAATTCTGGTTTCCTCGGTGTATATGCCCAGCAGTGGGATTGCTGGGTCATATGGCAGGACTATTTGCAATTACCTTTTAAATTGTCTTTAAGCTTTTTTCATTTTTAAAATAAGAGAAAAGACAAATAAAGTGTATTGTAGAAGAATACAAGTTATATGTTATGTACTATGTACCAAATATTGCATACAGATGCAATATTTACTGACACTGAGAACCAGAATTTACTCAGAATTTCCTGGTAGCCAAAGCCAAAAAAGAAATAATGAACTATATTTTCATCTCTAAATCTATTTCAAAGGAATTGCATATATTTTTCTAGAGAAATAAACATTTCCTGGAAATAAATATTCCTAGATTGGCATAAACTCTGATACTAGTTGAAATAGTTTTTAAAAAGACACTAATATGTACTATAGAAATAAAATTTGGTATAAGAAATACTATCTGGTGTAAGCAGTTTTTATGTCTGTCAGAAGAGTAGGAAGGACATCTACATTTTGGCCTGTATTATGCTTTATTTTCTCAGCAATAAAGATTATTGCTATATTTTAATCAATGTCTCTAATTTTATTTTTCAGAATGACAAATCCCCAAGGCGATCTGCAAGTCGATCAAGTAATATTTCAAAAGTAGGTGAAGTATATTCATTTCCTTGTTTATTGATTTATGTATTTTATGAGTTCAAGTAAACATTTTATAATGTTTTACCTGCAATTGTTATCTGTGACCAATGTACAAATATGACTTGCTAATGGTAATAACTATTTTAAGGGTTTACTGTGATAAAAGGACATGCTTTCACACAACAAAATGAGTGAAGCTATTTTTTCTTCTTCAGTGCTGCATGCAAAAATTAATTTGCTGCTTTCAGAGTGTCACTCAAAGCATGTTAATTCTTTCACTTCAGCTCAGAGAGCTGCCAAACAAATCAGTGGAAACTCTGTCAAATATCATAGCACAATTTCCATGAACTCATTTTTTTCCAAGACTTTGGGCTCAACTATGCTGGAACTTAATCAGGACAAGTTTTCAAAAGCAATTTAAGACATTAGTTTAGTAAGATATTTGTTCTAAAGAGTCAATGGCTGAAAAAAAATCATATTGCTCCCTAGATTATCTATAAACCCAATCAAGACATTAGAGTATTGAAAAGCTTATGGCATAGGAGAGATATTCTGGATTTTTATTTCACCTTGAAAAAAAATTCAGTTCAGTTTTCTAGTTGTGTCCAGCTCTTTGCAACCCTCTGCACTGCAGCACACCAGGCCTCCCAGAGTTTACTCAAATTTATGTCCATTGAGTCGGTGATGACATCCAACCATCTCATTCTCTGTTGTCCCCTTCTCCTTCTGCCTTCAGTCTTTCCCAGCATCAGGGGCTTCTCCAATGAGTCAATTCTTCGAATCAGGTTCCCAATTAGTGGAGCTTCAGCTTCAACATCAGTCCTTCCAATGAATATTCAGGACTGATTTCCCTTAGGATGGACTGGTTGGATCTCCTTGCAGTCCAAGGGACTCCTAAGAGTCTTCTCCAACACCACAGTTCAAAGGCATCAATCCTTTGGTGCTCAGCTTTCTTTATAGTCCAACCCTCATATCCATACGTGACTACTGGAAACACCATGGCCTTGACTAGACAGATTTTTGTTGGTGAAGTAATGTCTCTACTTTTTAATATGCTGTCTAGGTTGGTCATAATTTTTCTTCCAAGGGGCAAGCGTCTTTTAACTTCATGGCTGCAGTCACCATCTGCAGTGACTTTGGAGCCCCACAAAATCAAGTCTGTCACTGTTTCCACTGTTTCCCCATCTATTTGCCATAAAGTGATGGGACCAGATGGGCCATGATCTTAGTTTTCTGAATGTTGAGTTTTTGTTTTTGTTTTTGTTTTTTTTACTTTACAATAATGAATTGGTTTTGCCTTACATTGAAAAGAATCCTCCACGGGTGTATACGTGTTCCCCATCCAAAACCCCCTTCCCACCTCCCTCCCCATATCATCCCTCTGGGTCATCCCAATGCACCAGCCCCAAGCATCCTGTATCATGCATCGAACCTGGTCTGGTGATTCGTTTCACATACGATAATTTACATATTTCAATGCTATTCTCCCATATCATCCCGCCTTTGTCCTCTCCCTTCTATACATCTGTGTCTCTTTTGCTGTCTCTCATACAGGGTTATCATTACCATCTTTCTAAATTCTATATATATGTTAGTATACTGTATTGGTGTTTTTCTTTCTGGCTTACTTCGCTCTGTATAATGGGCTCCAATTTCATTCACCTCATTAGAACTGACTCAAATGTACTGTTTTTAATGTCTGAGTAATATTCCATTGTGTATATGTACCATGATTTCTTATCCATTCATCTGCTGATGGACATCTAGGTTGCTTCCATGTCCTGGCTATTATAAACAGTGCTGTGATGAACACTGGGGTATACATGTCTCTTTCAATTATGGTTTCTCCATGTGTATGCCCAGCAGTGGGATTGCTGGGTCATATGGCAGTTCTATTTCCAGTTTTGTAAGGAATCTCCACACTGTTCTCCGTAGTGGCTGTACTAGTTTGCATTCCCACCAACAGTGTAAGAGGGTTCCCTTTTCTCCACATCCTCTCCAGCATTTATTGCTTGTAGACTTTTGGATTGCAGCCATTCTGACTGGTGTAAAGTGGTACTTCATTCTGGTTTTGATTTGCATTTCTCTGATAATGAGTGATGTTGAGCATCTTTTCATGTGTTTGTTAGCCATTTTTATGTCTTCTTTGGAGAAATGTCTGTTTAGTTCTTTGGCCCACTTTTTGATTGGGTCATTTATGAGGACAATCTCAGAGACCTCTGGGACTATGTTAAATGCACCAACATTCGAATCATAGGAGTCCCAGAAGAAGACAAAAAGAAAGACCATCAGAAAATTCTTGAGGAGATAATAGTTGAAAACTTCCCTAAATGGGAAAGGAAATAATCACTCAAGTCCAAGAAACCCAGAGAGTCCCAAATAGGATGAACCCCAAGCGGAACACCCCAAGACACATATTAATCAAATTAACAAATATCAAACTCAAAGAGCAAATATTAAAAGCAGCAAGGGAAAAACAACAAATAACTCACAAGGGGAATCCCATAAGGATAACAGCTGATCTCTCAATAGAAACACTTCAGGCCAGAAGGGAATGGCAGAACATACTTAAAGTCATGAAAGAAAATAATCTACAACCCTGATTACTGTACCCAGCAAGGATCTCATTCAAATTTGAAGGAGAAATCAAAAGCTTTCCAGACAAGCAAAAGCTGAGAGAATTCAGCAACACCAAACCAGCCCTCCAACGAATGCTAAAGGATCTTCCCCAGACAGGAAACTTGGATGGGGTATATAATCTCGAACCCAAAACAAAAAAGTAAATGGCAACGGGATCATACTTATCAATAATTACCTTAAATGTAAACAGGTTGAATGCCCCAACCAAAAGACAAAGATTGGCCGATTGGATACAGAAACAAGACCCCTATATATGTTGTCTACAAGAGACCCACCTCAAACCTAGGGACACATATAGACTGAAAGTTAAAGGCTGGAAAAAGATATTCCATGCAAATAAAGACCAAAAGAAAGTGGGAGTGGCAATACTCATATCAGATAAAGTAGACTTTAAAATAAAGGCTGTGAAAAGAGATAAAGATGGACATTGCATAATGATCAAAGGATCAATCCAAGAAGAAGAAATAACAATTATAAATATATATGCACCCAACATAGGAGCACCACAATATGTAAGGCAAATGCTAACAAGTATGAAAGGGGAAATTAACAATAACACAATAATAGTGGGAGACTTAATACTCCACTCACACCAATGGATAGATCAACTAAGCAGAAAATTAACAAGGAAACTCAAACTTTAAATGATACAATAGACCAGTTAGACCTAATTGATATCTATAGGACATTCCACCCCAAAACAATGAATTTCACCTTTTTCTCAAGTGGACACGGGACCTTCTCCAGAATAGATCACATCCTGGACCATAAGTCTAGCCTTGGTAAATTCAAAAATATTGAAATCATTCCAAGCATCTTTTCTGCTTGTATATTTTTGAGATTGTTTGTCCGTTGCTTCATTTGCTATTATTTTCTCCCATTCTAAAGGCTGTCTTTTCACCTTGCTTATAGTTTACTTTGTTGTGCAGAAGCTTTTAATTTTAATTAGGTCCCTTTTGTTTTCCTTTCCAATATTCTGGGAGATGGGTCATAGAGGATCCTGCTGTGGTTTATGTTGGAGAATGTTTTGTCTATATTTTCCTCTAGGAGTTTTATAGTTTCTGGTCTTACATTTGTATCTTCAATCCATTTTAACAAGTGGTGCTGGGAAAACTGGTCTACCATTTGTAAAAGAATGAAACTAGAACACTTTCTAACACCATACACAAAAATAAACTCAAAATGAATATTGAGTTTTAAGACAACTTTTGTACTCTCCTCTTTCACTTTCATCAAGAGACTCTTTAGTTCTTCTTTGCTTTCTGCCATAAGGGCAGTTTCATCTGCATATCTGAGGTTTATTGATATTCCTCCAGGCAATCTTGATTCCAGCTTTTGTTTCATCCAGTCCAGCATTTCTCATGATGTACTCTTCATATAAGTTAAATAAGCAGGATGACAGTATACGGCTTTGATGTACTTCTTCCTCAATTTGGAATCAGTCTGTTGTTCCTTGTCTGGTTCTAACTATTGCTTCTTGACCTGCATACAGATTTCTCAGGAGGCAGGTAAGGTGGTCTGGTAGTCCCATCTCTTTAAGACTTTTCCAAAGTTTGTTGTGATCCACATGGTCAAAGGCTTTGGCATAGTCAATAAAGCAGAAGTAGATACTTTTCTCCAACTTTCTTGCTTTTTCGATGATCCAATGGATGTTGGCAATTTAATCTCTGGTTCCTCTCCCTTTCCTAAATCCAGCTTCAATATCTGGAAGTTTGTGGTTCATGTACTATTGAAACCTGGCCTGGAGAATTTTGAGCATTACTTTGCTAGTGTGTGAGATAGTGCAATTGTGTGGTAGTTTAAGCATTCATTGGCATTGCCTTTCTTGGGGATTGGAATGAAAACTGACCTTTTCCAGTTTTGTGGCCACTGCTGAGTTTTCCAAATTAGGTGTCATATTGAGTCCAGCACTTTCACAGCATCAACTTCCAGGATTGGAATTCCATCACCTCCACTAGCTTTGTTCATAGTGATGTTTCCTAAGGCTCACTTGAGCTTGCATTCCAGGATGTCTGGCTCTAGGGGAGTGATCACATCATCGTGATTATCTGGGTCATGAAGATCTTTTTTGTACAGTTCCACGTGTTCTTGCCAAGTCTTCTTATAGCTTCTCTTTCTGTTAGGGTCATACCATTTCTGTCCTTTCTTGTGCACATCTTTGCATGAAAAGTTCTCTTGGTATCTCTAATTTTCTTGAAGAGATCTCTAGTCTTTCCCATTCAATTTTTGTTTTCCTATTTCTTTAAACTGATTTATGAGGAAGGCTTTATCTCTCCTTGCTATTTTTTGGAACTCTGCATTCAAATGGGCATATCTTTCCTTTTCTCCTTTGTCTTTCACTTCTCTTCTTTTCAAAACGATTTGTGAGGCCTCTTCAGACAATCATTTTGACTTTTTGCATTTCTTTTTCATGGGGATGATCTTGATCTCTAAGTCCTGTACAATGTCATGAACCTCCATCATGACAGAGTTCTTCAGGCACTCTATTGAATCTAATCCCTTAAATCTGTTTGTTACTTCCACTGTATAATCATAAGGTATTTGATTTAGGTCATCCCTGAGTGGTCTAGTAGTTTTCCATACTTTCTTCAACAAAAATTACAAGCTCTTTTCTAAGATGAGTTGCTTTGCAAATTATAGACTGATATTTGGAGAGTGAAAAATCATTTAGAGCCATTTGTGAAATTGAAAAATTATCGCTTCTGAAAATATAATGCTGATAAAGATGGATTTGCCATGAAGAAAACCTCCATGACAGTTTCTCTCACTTGCCAGCACCCTTTCCAGCCCTGAGGTCAGTTTTGTATATACAATTTTGCATTATTTTCCTTCAGGAGTGCTCCCAAAGCAGCAATAAACTATAGGTACGACAGAACATAGACCCATTCCCATTTTGATAAGGTTTTTTTTTTTTTGTCTTGTTTTCACAAACAAGGGTTTTATTGTTCACTGAGAAATAGTGGTAGCCAAATTATCAGCATTTTCTTATGCTGGTTTCCCAAGGCTGATTCTAAGGAGACAATGTTAAGATGGTCAGGTGAAGCCTGTGAACATACCGGGTCAGCTGCAGGAATGCCTGCACTTAAGAAACTCTATTAGTAGAGATGTCTGTCTGTTGCTCCATAGAGAGACAACATCTCTGTGCTGCAACGCCCTCCACTGTACAGGCAAGCCCAGTACCATAGGCAGAACAAAAGCAGTCAACATGTCTGCTTCCAAGATGTGCAGGGACTCAACACACCCATGGAGAAGTGTATCTCAGTAGCTGGAACTGCTCATCTCTACTGACTTTCCAATCTAGGTCCCTTCCTAACATTTGCGAGACCCTGTGGCCAGACGTTAAAGCATCAGTCCCAGGGACAGGGGACCTTTGTATACATCATCACTGTCCCTTCCTACTTCTGGGACCAGAGACGCTCATCTTCCCTAAGACACACTTGCCTCCACTGGGACATAAGGTGATGGTATCAGTCACTTGAAAGTTTTTCTCAAGTGGTTGTGAATCAAAACAATACCTTTCAAACGTCAATCATCATCACATCATGGAGAGCCCTGCCTGCAAGTACAAGGGTGTCATCGTCTTTCTGAACATGAATGTTAGTATTGACCTAAAAACCTGAAGACAGTACTGACAACTACTCTGTCATGCCAAATATTGCTTTGTGACCTGGGTGAAATTGTGTCTTCATTTCCAAGTTCTGTTTGACTTTTACATGATGTAGCATATTTATTACTTTTACCTTTGCTTTCATTATTTTTTTAATTGGAGGATAATTGCGTTACAATGTTATAATGGTTTCTGCTGTACATCAACATGAATCAGTCATAATCATATTCATTCTTTAAGAAATGAGAAAGTCTGAACCAAAGTTTCCCTTCCATGAGTTCTCCTTCCAGGCTCTGACACATATTAATTGCAGCCTTGTGTGGGAGACAATCGATGATAAAATATATTATATTCAAAGGGAGAAGAAGAGTTCTGTTCTTCTAATTGTGCAGTTTCAAAAACTCAAACCATCATACACCTGTAGGGCTGAAAAGATTTCAGGATGCTTAAGTTTATTTTGCTTCAGCTAATAGGATTCCACTTTTATTTACAGTTCAGAAGGATAGACACAAGGAAAAATCCACTGTTGAATCCTTAGTACTTTTAACTGAATGATTAAGTGATAAACTCTTCATTAAGACAAGATAACTTATCAAAGATGGAATGGCAAATTATAGCAATATTTGAGCTCTTGGATTTTTAAAGAGTTGGAGAAAACAAATTGCAATCAAACGAGGGTGATTTTTCTCTCAATTTCTCAAAAAAAAATATGCTAAACACTAAAAAACTGTTTTTAAAAGGTGTGATAATCAATATAACAGAGTAACTAAGACCATTAAGACCATGGATTCAGAGTAACTGCTTAGAGGTGTCATTTAACTTCTTTAGTAACTTTATTTGTAAAAGAAGAATATCTAATAGTATCTGTCTCTCAGAGGAGTACGTAGCGCAGTAGCCAGTACTCTTTCAGTATGAGCTGCTATTATTATGAGGCTCTTAATGCTGACATCTCAGTGACAACACAGCGAGTGCTCAGTAATCTTTTTGTGAATAAGTGAATTTGTGACTCTAATCATAGTATATGCATCATTCTCTGGGCAGAAGAAGAGTAAATATTAATAATAGATTGGACAGGATGAAGTCAAGTTTAAGATTAAGTAAAACTTTTGTGATCTGACATAATTTTATTGAAAAAAGACTACACATTCTTATTTCATGAAAATGTGTATTTATATTTAACAATAAAAATTCTTTTAGGTCAGTGATAATCCTATTCATAATGAGCATCTTCCTTAACTGTTGTCAAATTTCTGCTATCCCTGATCATTTCATGAAAGAAAGTCACAGTTTAGAGGACTCCATTCTGCAGAACTGTCCTCCTCACTGTTGAGTCTTGCCATTTCCTACAGTTACTTACTGAATCAGACCTTCTAGTCATTAATATTTGTGAAATGTCTCCATTGGGAATCTGATTCTATCCTAGGAATGATGGAGTAATGAGAAAAATCCCCTCCAAGTTATCAGCAAACTTAAAGTGAAGAAATTCAGATGTGGCATAGATATATGAGATACAATTTATAATTTAATATATACCTAAATTATAATTTACTATATATTAAGTAAAATTATGTGAAGAAAAGATAACAGAGCAAGCAGCCCTGCAGCTCTCCCCTGTAGAAAGTTCTACTGGCAAGGATGGCCCTTGGCTGGTATCTAGGATTTCAGGAGTGGGATACCACTACCCTAACTGGTAAGAATGGCTCATGGCACTTAAGTAGTGCAAACAATATTGTTTATCCTAGATACCCGCTTTCCTTATGGGGGGTCTGGGATTTGGGTACATACTAGATGGTGAGTACCAGCATGACCAGCCCATGGTCAGTGTTTGGATGCTGGGTCTCTATTGAGTCTCCCTGGTAGATGGCACTTCTCATCTGTTATTAACACTCACAGCTACAGGAATTAAGCACATCTTGTGTGACTCCCCAGGAAGTCAACTTGTGGCCATTTGGAACTCTGCTCCCAGTTCCCTCTGGACTTCACCTCATGTGCCTTTTCCCTTTGCTGACTTTGTTTTGTGTCTTTTCACTGTAATAAACCATAAGGATGAATATAACTACAAGTCCATTCCTGTGAGCAGTCCTAGGAAGTCACTGCCCCAGGCGTGGTCATGGGAATCTCTGATATTCCAGCCAAAAGCATACAGACCAGGGGTTGTGGGGTGCATTTCCATATGGTTACAGGTTAGCACTAGGGAAGGACTGTATATTAACAGGGACTTGGAGGATGGGTATGACTTGATCAAATGCAAAGAAAGTATGTTTAAATGTATATATGTGGAAGGCATGAAGTTAGAAAGCATGGATTACAAGGAGAAGGATACATAAAACAGTTTTTAGGGGCCTTTGAGATGGAACATTGGTCATAGAACATTCTCTTTAATGGTGCAAATGTTCCCTGGCTTGGAAACAGAAATGGATTTAGAATCCCTCAAGATCCTTGAGACTTTTTTTAGTAAACAGAACATTATTCAGTAAACTGAACATTATTATTTTTTGCTATTCAGGGTTGTATAAGTCCTGACTGATCTTGCTGTTGTGAATATGAAACATCCAAGTGTGGGATAAATAAAAATATTGAATTGTTAGTAAACACTCAAAGTTTTTCTCCTTCATCTTTACCTTTGAACCTTTCTACCTCATATTATTCAACTGCAATTATACTTTGAGTTTTCTGGTTATTCCAATCTTGAGATGTTTTTATTAGTTTATATTTATAGCTTGTTTTAGGATGTATAAGATACATTTGTGACTTTTTTCCTTATACTAATAGGATTTGTCTGCATTAGCTATGTTAATGCTGATCCAAAAGCTACAGAGAAGGTATATAAAAATTTAAAACAATGTATGTGAGAGTGTCAAAATATCTCATTGTGAACATACCAGCATTCATTTTTCTCCTCACTTATCCCTCTAAAAAGCTGCTTTTGATATTAGTGTTTGTTGTTGCTTTTTTGGGGTGTGGGGTTCATTTTTTGTTATTATCATTTTCTGTTGAAGGATAATTGCTTTACAGAATTCTGTTGTTTTCTTTTTTTTTAAATTTTATTTATATATTTTTTTCTTTATATTACCATGTTGGTTTTGCCATACATTGACATGAATCTGCCATGGGTATACATGTGTTCCCCTTCCAGAAACCCCCTCCCACCTCCCTCCCGATTCCATCTCTCTGGGTCATCCTGGTGCACCAGCCCTGAGCATCAAACCTGGTCTGGCGATTGATTTTGAATCAGTTCTACTGAGGTGGACGAAACTTGAGCCTATTATACAGAGTGAAGTAAACCAGAAGGAAAAACAACAATACAGTATACTAACGTATATATATGGAATTTAGAAAGATGGTAACAATAACCCTGCATGTTGTTTTCTCTCAAACCTCAGCATGAATCAGCTATCAGTTCAGTTCAGTTCAGTCGTTCAGTCATGTCCACCTCTTTGCGACTCCGTGAATCCCAGCACACCAGGCCTCCCTGTCCATCAGCAATTCCCAGAGTCTACCCAAACCTAAGTTCATCAAGTGGGTGATGCCCTCCAGCCATCTCATCCACTGTTGTCCCCTTCTCCTCCTGTCCCCAATCCTTCCCAGCATTAGGATCTTTTCTAATGAGTCATGCGAAGGTATGAGGTGGCCAAAGTATTGCAGTTTCAGCTTCAACATCAGTCCCTCCAATGAACACCCAGGACCGATCTCCTTTAGGATGGACTAGTTGGATCTCCTTGCACTCCAAGTGATGCTCAAGAGTCTTCTCCAACACCACAGTTCAAAAGCATCAATTCTTCGGCGCTCAGCTTTCTTCACCATCCAACTCTCACATCCATACATGATTATTGGGAAAACCATAGCCTTGACTAAGATGGACCTTTGTTGGCAAAGTAATGTCTCTGCTTTTCAATATGCTATCTAGATTGGTCATAACCTTCCTTCCAAGGAGTAAGCGTCTTTTAATTTCATGGCTGCAATCACTATCTGCAGTGATTTTGGAGCCCAAAAAAATCAAGTCTGCCACTGTTTCCCCATCTATTTGTCATGATCTTAGTTTTCTGAATGTTGAGTTTTAAGCCAATTTTTTACTCTCCTCTTTCACTTTCATCAAGAGGCTCTTTAATTCTTCTTTGATTTCTGCCATAAGGGTGGTGTCATCTACATATTTGAGGTTATTGATATTTCTTCCAGCAATCTTGATTCCAGCTTGCGCTTCTTCCAGCCCAGCATTTCTCATGATGTACTCTGCATATAAGTTAAATAAGCAGGGTGACAATATAAAGCCTTGACGTACTCCTTTTCCTATTTGGAACCAGTAGGTGTACATATATCCCTTCCCTTTTGAACCTCCCTCCCATCCCCCTCCCCACACCATTCCTCTTAGATACAGAGTCCCTGTTTGAATTTCCTGACCCATGCAGCATTTGCTATCTGTTTTTATCCATTTGCTATCCCATTTGCTATCTATTTTTACATATGCTTTTTAACACACATATAGCTCACAAATAGATTCCTCAAGAGGCACAATTAGTCAAATTTGGCTTTTCTTTTCTTTATTCTAGAGTAAGGCCTCATTATATTCAACTTGTAACAGCATATTATGTATTTCACAAGAAAAACCTTTCAAGAGCAAACTGTGAAAGGGAAAGAAAGCCTTGTACTTTCAATTCAAATCAACATCTAGAATTTTCTTTTAAATAAAACATATTATTCTTTTTGCTCTATGTAGGAAGCAGTTCATAAAGTTTAATCTATTTGTGAAAAAAAAATTCAAAAGCCACTATCTTAAAATGATGTTTGTTAGCTTCCATTATTTCCTGTTTTATTTCCTGCACTTAGTTGCTCAGTCATGTCTGACTCTTTGTGACTGGACTGTAGTCCACCAGGCTCAGTCCTTGAGGATTCTCCAGGCAAGAATACTGAAGTGGGTTGCCATGTCCTCCTCTGGGGACCTTCCCAAGCCAGATCTCCCACATTGCAGGAGGATTCTTTACCATCTAAGTCACCAGGGAAGTCCATGAATACTTGAGTGGGTAGTCTATCCCTTCTCCAGGGGATCTTCCTGACCCAGGAATCAAACTGGGGTGTCCTGTACTGCAAGCAGATTCTTTACCAGCTGAGCTACCAGGAAAGCCCGTTATACTCCGTAGACCTAACTTATATGACAAAGTATCATCTAAGTTGTGGAGAAAGCAATGGCAACCCACTCCAGTCCTCCTGCCTCGAAAATCCCATGGATGGAGGAGCCTGGTAGGCTGCAGTCCATGGGGTTGTGAAGAGTCGGACACAACTGAGTGACTTCACTTTCACTTTCATGCCTTGGAGAAGGAAATGGCAACCCACTCCAATGTTCTTGCCTGGAGAATCCCAGGGATGGGGGAGCCTGGTGGGCTGTCATCTATGAGGTTGCACAGAATCGTATACAACTGAAGTTACTTAGCAGCAGCAGCAGCATCTAAGTTGTTCAACTGGTCTCTACCTAGAAGCATTCTATACCATGTTAAGGTAAAGATGGCATATAGTGTATAAAATATTATTGCTAAAGCATTCCCTTTTCCTGTCTGTGTGCCCCAGCTTACTCTGCAGTAAGTAAAGGTATATAGCATGTCTACTTTATTCAACAAATATTTTTAAGGATATATATTTTTTAAAAATGCTTTCTTTTGATCAAATACCTTGATTCTACTTCTGTAAATCATCTCTTTGCCTTTAAGATTCCAATGTGTTTTTCAAGGTCAAAATGAATGTGTTCCCTCAGTTTAACATGTATTGGGAATTTATTCCACTGAACCTGAGCTAAGCATTTGGATCTCAGAACAGATGTTTAATGTTCTGAGTCAGTGAGAGATCCATCTTTGTTTGCTTACACAAGGGACCTATAAATCAGCCATATCTTCAGACTACATACCTTGTGAGGATACTTTTGACATGTTGATGAAGTAAAATTGTATGTAGAATTAGGAAACAGCTAGAAAGGAGGTGAACTAATCTGAGAACTGTCTTAGTACCTGGATCAGGACCTGTCCAGACACCAAAGGTGAGGAAATCAGAATAAATTTCATCTACTTACAAAAGTGATGGTGACAGATTAAGAGAACCTGAAACCTTCTTATATCACTAGGTCTTCCTTTATATACACTCACTCTTTAGATGATCCCATCCAGTCTCGTGGCAACAGCTCTCAAATAGATGTTTCTAGCCCTGACTTCTGCTGTGAATTCTAGGACCAAATAGCCTACTCCACTTTTTCACTTGAATGTGTAACAGGAATCTGTCTTAGGTCAGGTGTCCCAGAGCAGGTGCTAAATGGGGAGTTTTCTGTAGTGATGCCCTGTGGGAGTGTAATGGGAGAAAGAGGACAGGAAGAGGAGATCAAGAAAGTTCCCCCCAATCCTGCATGGGAACCCTGCAGTATAAAGTGAGCTTGAAGTCTTCTCTACCTGAAGCAAAGAAACAAGGCTGCTTCTCCTCACCAGCTATCCAGTTCAGGCTGCTTTGAGAGAAGAAATGTCCTGGTCCATTGACTCTCTAACATCAGGAATCTAAGATGCACAGGGCAGTTTTCCAGAGAAGCCTGATTGCAGGATTTGAGAAAACAAAATGTCCAGATGCTTCAGGGGTCAGGCACTGACACAGTCAAAGCGGCCACCAGACTGGGTCTTGGTAGAACCTTGGAAGCATCTGCTACTGCCTGTCTATTGAGCCACCAGGATCCATGGGATTCTCAGTGACAATTTCTGAGGAAGGAAGAAAATATGTGTTGGTAGGATGACCTCTCACTGCTGCCAAAGTCATCACTGATTCATCCCCTCTTTATACCCACTCATCCCCAATATCCTTCATCTTTGATGATCAATTCTGTTAGACATGGAAGCTTGCTAGTGAGGTATACCCCTGCCCCCACTGGTGGTTCTCTGACCCCCAGTCCTGATGATCATGCCCTTAACAAGTTGTGATTGATCTAATCAAGCATTTGAAGTTAAACTTGTGTGTGGGAAAATGGAAAAATGTTGCAGTGAATTCCCTAAGTTTTAAGCTTATCTTGCTCCCTCGTTAGTGGCACCCACCCTATATCCTCACAATGGCCAAGTCCATTGTTGAGTGAATTGCTGCTCGGCCTCCCAAATGACATACTGTGTTACTCATGAGGAAAGGTCCAGTCCTGATATCCTGACCATGGACGTGATAATGGTCCAGTCCTGTGGCCCACTGATATCCTGACCACGGACCTGATAATGCTCCAGTCATGTGGTCCACTGATGTCCTGACCACTTTCTAGAGGCAAGTAGCATTCCAGAAGTTTGCTTTCCATATTGTAAGGAGAACTCTGCAATGCTGAGGCCTTGATCTGAGATACTGATATTTTCACTGCAATCCTCCCTTTGCAATTTGAGACAGAATCTGCCTGGCATTCCTATCTACCACGGTAACTCTAATAACACAGAACTTACCCCTTACTGTGGCTCTGGCATCTAGCTCACTTGTATTGCAGCTAACGCCTCTGCAGAAGCTTCTCTCATTCAACCCCACTCAAACTTGGCAGCCTTCTGAATCATCTGATAAAGGGCCCATGAATTATTCCAAAGTGTGGTTTTTGCTCCAAAACTCAGAATTCTAACAAGCACTCTGGGCCTTTCTTCATAGTAAGATTAGATGCAAAATATGTCTGAAGGGACTGTATCATTGTGCATAATGCAATAGGATCCCTAAAATTTTCACTGGGTTGGCCAATTCCTGAACATTTGTGGGATTTTTCTCCACCCTCATGTCTTAATAGAAACAAAAACAAACTGTTTTTGATCCTGCCTTATGATGAATATTGGAAAGAACATGTTACTAGAACAATAGCCTCATACTATACTGGTGCAGACACCTGATAGGTCAGGCACCCCAACTGTATCTATTGTTTGATGGTGAGAGTATCTGACCCCATAGGAACAGACTAGAAATTAAGTGATGACTTGTTGGAAACAACCACCTTTATATCCTCTGAAGTCTGTTCTCATGCAACAGCCAATGTTATCCTTTTCAAATATATGTCAGGTAGTGTCTTGCTCCTGTTTCAGCCCTCCAGTGGTTTCCTATACCACTCAGTGTGTGTGAGAGTGTGTGTTAGTCTCTCAGTCATGTCCGACTCTGTGCGACCCCATGAACTGTGGCCCACCAGTCTCCTCTGTCCATGGAATTCACCAGGCAGGAATACTGGCTGCTGCTGCTGCTGAGTCGCTTCAGTCGTGTCCGACCCTGTGCGACCCCAGGCTCCCACTGGCCACCAGGCTCCCCTGTCCCTGGGGCTCTCCAGGCAAGAACACTGGAGTGGGTTCCCATTTCCTCCTCCAATGCATGAAAGTGAAAAGCAAAAGTGAAGTCACTCAGTTATGTCTGACTCTTAGCCACCCCATAGACTGCAGTCCACCAGGCTCCTCTGCCCATGGGATTTTCCAGGCAAGAGGACTGGAGTAGGTTGATATTCCCTTCTCCAATATTACTCAGAGTGAAATATTAACCCCTAAGCTGGCCCTGCACTCTCTAACTGTATTTCTTGTCTCTCTTCCTCTGGGTCTCTCAGCTTTAGACCCTCTGGCCTCTTCTGCTTTAGGGTATTTGTTTCCCTATCCCTGGCTGCTCAGAAGCCTCATTCCCCACATGTCTGCATAACTGGCTTCCTCAGTTTTTCTCCTTAGATAACACCTTATTAGTGAGAACCTATCTCTTTTCCTGATGTATTTTCTTTTAAGGATTATAATCTGCAATATTGTTTATTTTATTTGATTGTTTTACTTAAGCTCTATGAGAGCAAGAACTTCGTGACTTGGTTCAGTACTGCTGCCTCAACACCTTGAAAAAACTAAGTAATATAACCTCACTAGATATGCTGAATGAGCCAATAGAGCTCAATTTGCTTTGTTAGTTTTAGAATGTATGTTCCTAATGTGGAATCTGTGGGTGCATGGAACAGTGATACTGCAGCGAGGCCAGCCCATGAGTCACTGTTACCAGTACTCACAAGACAGGTCAAAAGTTGATGCGCGTGTTTATAACAGGTGCCACCCAGATGGTTGACACCAGCCACATTCCCCCAGCTTCCCTGGGTGTTTTCATGTACTTCTTCAGCTTTCTTCCTCTCCAGAGATTTTCCCTAAGTCAAGTGTTGCCTTTCACTCTAGTACATAACTTATGAGCAGTTTTTTATTTTTATTTTTTTTATTAATTATTTTTTTCTTTACATCATCGTGTTGGTTTTGCCATCTTACTTTAATACCCACTAAAAAGCATCTAAAAAGATAAGAGCACTACATAGGAGGAAGGGACGGTGTATCCAGTGGACGTCAACCAGCCGGAGCATCCCAGCCGCTGTGCCAGAGCCTGTGAATGGTGTAGCCGTGTTGGCAGAGAAGGACCCCTTGCACAAGCACTGTAGTGTGGCCTCTTCCTCACCAGGGGTGATGCAGCCACCTACCCTGCTGAGTGAACATTTGACCTGGAAAAGTAGAGGCTGATGTTGAGCCCCTAAGTTTAGTACCATTTAGACCAACCAGCCACTTATAGTAGTTTGATTATATCACATGCCTTCTGGGTTTGCCTCTTCTGGAAAGCTAGAACTAGAGTGAAGTAAGAAAAGTACTAGGCTCTGACACAGAATGTAAGGCGGTGCCAAAAACTCAGCAATTAAGATATATTTTAATGTAATACTCTGAGAAACAAATGTTTTGCAAAAACTCCAAGATAAGTAAGATATCTAATTTTTAAATAAAAACAGGATGAGTACTACACCAGGCCATATGCAGCCAGAAGCAAAAATCTGTAATACAGATTTTTTAATATATTTAATATTTTGGTATTTGTTGATCATGGATGTTTTAGCATAATTTGTTAAATTTCTTTAAAATATCTTTTTCTCTTGAACACTCAGTTTTCAAGTTCACCCTTACACTGCATGCATGAGGTAAGTGTCTTATTTTCTTGCTCAAGTCCTGGCTATGTGTCTCACATGACAGTTGTGAGCTACCGTCAACAGTTATGAACTTAGCATTCGATCTACTAATATGGGATTCTGCTTAACATCACATCAGACCCAGGGACTCATTTTATAGTGTAAAGGTGGAACAGTGGATGTATGACTATGGGCCTCCTCCATCCATCCCCATCAGCCAGATTCTGTCAGTGTATCAACACCAAGTATATAGATTTTGGAAGATAAATGGGAGATATCAGCCTAGAAGAGACTAATGCACTACATTTTTTAAACCAACACCCATCAAACCTAGAGAGCGCATTAAAAAGCAGAGACATCACTTTGCCAACAAAGAGGTCCATATAGTCAAAGCTATGGTTTTTCCATAATCATGTATAAATGTGAGAGTTGGACCATAAAAAAGGCTGAGTGCTGAAGAACTAATGTTTTTTAATTTGGTTTTGGAAAAGGTTCTTGAGAGTCCCTTAGGCAACAAGGAGATCCAAGCAGTCAAACCTAAAGGAAATCAACCCTGAATATTGATTGGAAGGACTGATGCTAAATGTCCAAAACGTTGGCAACCTGTTGGGAAGAGCTGACTCATTGGAAAAGACCCTGATGCTGGGAAAGACTGAGGGCAGGAGAAGAAAGGGGTGACAGAGGATGAGGTAGTTGGATGGCATCACTGACTCAATGGACATGAGTGTGAGCAAAATTGAGGAGACAGTGAGGGACAGGGAAACCTGACATCATGAAGTCACAAAGAGGCAGACACAACTGAGCAAATTAACAGCAACATGATATAGTGGTTTGTTTCTTAGAGGTCCAGTTACCCTATCCATGTGATTCATTTGGAGACTTCGTGCTTCCTACAGCCATCACTTTAGGCTCAGAGGGATTCTAAATTCTGATTTGCAGAGAAGACTTTCCCTCTTGAGGACACAGCAAGAGTCCCACTAACCTTGAAGTTATTATTGCTTTTTGGTCACTGTGAGTTCCTCCTGCTAGTATCCCAGCAAGTGAAGATATCTGTTACCATTCCAGCAGGAGCAATTAACCCTTATTCTTAATCTTTATGCATAATGATAACAGATGAAATATGTTTGTCATATAATTTCCTAGCATCTTCTTCCCTTGCACTGTGACTATAATGAGCAAGTACAACCATCACAACCTGATAAGGTCATACTTACCAGGGCTCAGTCCCTCAGGCAAGTCACCTGGAAACAGTAAGGTTGAAAATGTGAAAGGAATCTAGAAAGGATGTATGATCAAGGAGATGATGAAAATCAGTCATGATCTCTGGACCAAATGCAACAATGCACTCTCAACCTCCTCTTCTAAGAGTTTCCTGAAAGTGGAACCAGTTAGAATCTTGCAGAAGCTAAACCAAAGTGGGGTGAGGTTGCTGGGAATCACACGTGGATCTCTAGGGTAGATGCTGTTGAGTCCTCACCCAGATCCCCATGCAGATCTTTGTCACACAGCTTCTGTGAGCATTGACTGCTAATGTAGCTCACAACTGCTCCAACCCCAGAAACCTACCATTGGCCACACAGGAACTTTAATGCCCATGAGGTCAAGAGCTACTGGAAGGAATAGAGTACTGGCTCTTTTGCCTCAAGGTAGGATTAACACTTAAGGTCCATCTAGTCAAAGCTATGGTTTTTCCAGTAGTCATGTATGGATGTGAGAGTTGGACCATAAAGAAAGCTGAGTGCCAAAGACTGATGCTTTTGAACTGTGGTGTTGGAGAAGACTCTTGAGAGTCCCTTGGATAGCAAGGTGATCCAACCAGTCCATCCTAAAAGAAATCAGTCCTGGGTGTTCATTGGAAGGACTGATGTTGAAGCTGAAATTCCAGTACTTTGGCCACCTCATGCAAAGAGCTGACTCATTGGAAAAGACCCTGATGCTGGGAAAGATTGAGGGCAGGAGGAGAAGGGGATGACAGAGGATGAGATGGCTGGATGGCATCACTGATTCAATGAACATGAGTTTGAGCAAGCTCTGGGAGATGGTGAAGGACAGGGAAGGCTGGCATGCTTCAGTTCATGAGGTTGTAAAGAGTCAAACATAACTGAATGACTGAAAAACAACAGCGTGTGTCCCAGAGCTGCCATATGGGATGAACTGAAGCTAGCATTCAGGTAAGACTACATTCTGCCCAGCTCTGTAGTTCCTGCTCTATATCTTCTTCCCTCATTCCACTTCTAAAGACACTGCCCTAGTAAATCATTTGGACAAGAATTCTTGTCTGAGGCTCTGACTTAAGCAGCTTAGGAAATTTTATTGCAATTTTACATTCTTATAGCATACAGTCATATGCAATTTTTAATGTATTTTCAAGAGTGTTAGTCCATAAAGGTTTGGAGAGGAAGGGAGAAAAAGAAAGGAGGAAAGTAGGGAGAGAAAGAAAGAGAATGGAAGCATTGATACTTCACCACAGATAACCTTCCCTGGGACATCTAATATGTTTTTAGAAAATTCACATTTCTAAATTGTCAAGAATGCTTTAGAAAGCCCAGGGGGAAGAAAGTAATCATTTCAAATTGAGTATATGTATGTGTGTATTTAAATTTGGGGAGAGAAACTGCATAGTTTTCATCAGCTGAAAAATTTTCAAAATGTGAATTATGTCTCCACATATCAGTAGAGAAATGCATATAAAACAGTAGTCTTTTGGATCATGGTGAGCTTTGTTTGTTTGCTACAGCCGACTTGATCAGCCCTATCATTGTTTGTAAAACAGAATAGGACAGCTTCTTTGATTTTTCATTCATTCATCGAATGCCCAGTTATTGTATGCATGAAATTATTTTAGATGCTAAACATTCAAAGCTATTACAATTACTATAGTTGTGGCTGTTAGGAAACATATACTCCAAGATTATTGCACATTTCTCCAGTTTGTTGTCTTTAGCCAAAGGTTTATTTTTGGTTTTGTTTGTTCGGTTGGTTGGTTGGGTATTTTTACAGAATTTCCTCTAGGACAGGCCTTTGTAGCTTTCCTTGATCTTGATAAGTAGGAAAAAGTGTATGTTTAGGAAGTTTTAGATGTAGTAATAGGTCAAATTTAACTTTAGCTAAAGCATATTTGAAGATATGGGAGGTCTAGTGCTGGGGGTCAGCCTGGGAAAGGCTGTTGACCTGACCATTGGTTGACGTGACCTGTGACCACACCAAATGTGATAAAGGATCACGATTTAGATACTATAATGCTAATTGATTTTTGTCATCAATTAAATTATGTATGTGGCCTCACGTATATTCTGGCAAGTGATAGGGCCTGAAATATAGTCTGTCCTTTTTCCTTCAGTGATATAATCCTTACATTATGTAATCTTTCTTTAGTTGTGGTTTCTTTCAACCTCCATACCATATCTGATAACAGAAAGAGTTGGAGGTACTTTTTCTTTTACTTCCTGATTTACTGAGGAGGTAATTAAGTGGGATGGAGCCCAAGAATTGCTGTTTTATGAAAAGGCTTCCCAAGTGATTTGGATGTACCACCCAGATAAAAGTCCCTCGGATGTTTGGAACATCTGGAGACATTTTGAGTTGTCACAGTTGGGAAGGGGGTTGCCCCTGACACCTCAGGGAGAGAGGAAGGGGTGCTGCCAGGCACCTAAGATGCACAGCACAGCCAGCCCCACAGCAAGAGCAGTCCAGGCCAGATGTCAACAGTGCACGGGAGGCTGGAGACACGTCTGTCCAAGGCAGAGACCAGGTGTGCAGAACCTGACAGTCCAGATGGGAGTTTAGACATCCCACTGAGGCAGGGTTCAGTGCTCAAGCAGGGGACACGTCAAGAACAAGAGCCAACTTCACAGAAGTTTTCCACCATTGCCTCTCATCATCTGGAATGCTCTGTGGGCTTCTGGGGCATGGTGGGAAAAGTGGGTTTAGGGAGAGACTGTGAGGCATCAATCAGGGTGCTGTGTGACCGAGGGCATGTGAGTAATCCACCTGAGATGGTCAGCTGGCATCTGTGGACAGGTTTCTTAGCAACAGCCTTTTCTCTTTGTCAGCAAGTGGCCCTGGGTCACTTTCCCATCTTTGCACATAAAAGTACTGATTATTATCATTCCCTTGCCCTGCAGAGAACCTCCTCCTATTTAGAGGAAAATTTGAACCCAGAGTTCTTGCACAGTGAGTGACAGCTCTTTAATGTCAGGAGCAGCGTGGGCATGGAAGGCAGAATGTCCAGGTCTTAAAAGACATCCTTTCTTCCCCTTCCTATCACTGGCATTCCCTGTCAAGGCTGCAGTCACCCTGCAATTTGTTGGCATCTGCAAGAAATGTGGGGCTGACATCTCCATCCCCACCCCCAACACGGGGTCATACCAGTCCTGCTTGGCTCCTTGGTAGGCAGGAGCTGAGTCTAGGGAGGAGTGTCATTGGCATCTGGGGTAGGGATGGCTGTCCTTGGAGATACCTTTTTTTTTTTAAATTGAAGGATAACTGCTTTATAATGTTGTGTTAGCTTCTGCTGTTGGACAACAATGAATCAGTCATATGTGTACAAATGTCCCCTCCCTCCTGCACCTCCCTCCTGCACACCACCTCATCTCACTAGGTTGTCCCAGAGCATGAGTTGAGCTCCTGGTGCCCATACAGCAGCTTCCCTCTGGCTACCTATTCTACATATGGTCGTGTATGTTTCAGTGTTACTCTCTCAATTCATCCCATCCTCTCCTTCTCCTACTGTGTCCACAAATCTGTTCTCTATGTTTGCATCCCTATTCCTGCCCTGCAAATAGGTTCATCAATACCGCTTTTCTAGATTCCATATATATGCATTAAAATATTTGATTTTCTCTTTCTGACTCACTTCAATCTGTATAACAAGCTCTAAGTTCATCTTCCTCAGTTCAACCAACTCAGAGTTTCCCTTTTTATGGCTGAGTAATATTCCATTGTATATATGTACCAGAACTTCTTTATTCATTCATTTGTTGATGGGCATCTAGGTTGCTTCCATTCCTTGGCTACTGTATATAGTGCTGCAATGAACACTGGGGTACTCATGTCTTTTTGAATTATGGTTTTCTCAGGGTATGTGCCTAGTAGCAGAATTGCTGGGTCATATGATAGTTCTGTTTTTAGTTTTCTAAGGAACCTCCATACTATTCTCCATAGTGACTGTACCAATTTACATTCCCACTAACAGTGCAAGAGGGTTCCCTTTTCTCCACATCCTCTCCAACATTTATTGTTCGTAGATTTCTTGATGATGGCCATTCTGACTGGTATGTTTTATAGTTTTTTGTTTTTTTTCTTTCTTTTTTAGTTTTGATTTGTTTTCTCTAGTAAAGAGTATTGCTGAGCATTTTTTCATGTGTTTGTTCGCCATATGTATGTCTTTGAAGAAATGTCTGTTTAGGTCACCTCCCCCCTTTTTTTTGGATTGGGCTTCTTGTTTTCTGATATTGAACTACATCAGCTGTTTGTATATTTTGGAGCTTAACCCTTTGTCAGTTGCTTTGTTTGCAATTATTTTCTCCAATTCTGAAAATTTCATTTTTGTCTTATTTATCATTTCCTTTGCTGTGCAAAAGCTTTTAAGTTTAATTAGGCCCCCCTTTTTTATAATTTTTGTTTCTATTTCCATTACCCTAAGAGGTGAGTCAAGGAGTATCTTGCTGAAATTTATGTCAAAAAGTGTTCTACCTACGTTTTCCTCTAAGTTTTATATAGTGTCTGGCCTTACATTTATATCTTTAATCAACTTTGAATTTATTTTGGTGTATGGTTTTAGAAAGTATTCTAATTTTTTTCTCTTTTATATGCCACTGTCCAGTCTTCCCAACACCACTTATTGAAGATGCTGTCTTTTCTCCATTGTATATTCTTGCCTTAAAAGAAGGTATTTATTTTAAATGAGATTCATTACAGTTAATGTCTTTGTAATTTTTACAGATATTCACATATTCCAGTTATGGAGTCTTTGATGAAGTAGTATACATTCCAACTCTAACTGATCATGAAGTTTTCTGGGATGCTGAGTTGGGGTTAGGAGATGGGATAAGCAAAAGGAACCAAAGCTGTCTATTGCTACTCTAAGAAATTGTAATTTTCTTTCTCTGGATTTTTCTGAACTACAAGTTCAAGGCAAGAAAAATTGATCTGAAGCCAAATTGGTGTTTCCTTTCTTTGGATATGTTTAAACTTTGGATAGTTTAATAACTATACAAGATGTACCTAAATTCATTTTATCTAACATGGTAGTTTGATGGGCACTCTCTTGAATTTTTCATTTATGGTTTTATTTCAGGAAATAATGTATTTTGCAGATTTTCCCATACATGACAATAGGCTGCATTTAGCTCCAGCAACCATAAAGATTTATCACTAAAGGACTCAGACAGGCTCTAGTTCAATACTACAAGTAAACTTTTAAAAAACGTTGTCAAAGTCATTGGAAGCCATAGAAGTAAGTTTCTGATCATCTTTAAGCGACTTAAACAAAAGATGATTGACATATTTTCCATAGGATGACACCGACATCTCTTGGCCTCTCTCCTTTTATGTTATTTCATGTATCATTATATAATAATTGTATTCTTTTAATTAGGAGATATATTTTATTTTTCCTTCTTGCAGGTTACAATTGAATACTTTTCACTTTTCTCAGTTCACTAATTCATTCACTTGCTATCACCTAATATTTTTTCCTTCCAGGATCCTTCATCATGCCTTTGTTTGAATTCTTTCCATGCATCCTATGGTGAGGAGAATGTTGACAACTGTGTTGTAATGTAATTAAGTGCATAGGCAATTTGAATTGATGAAATCAAATAAATCCACTTTGAGACTTAAATCACCCAATTTGGCTGTCTTTGCAAATCAGATTAGCTGGATAATTGTCAAATCTCTCTCTCACAAGTTGCCACAGACACACATCATGTATTCCCTTATTTGATTCTCATTTCATTAAAATTTACAGTCTAAGCTCTATGAAGGAATAGTGACATATAAACAGCACCAATTTAAAATGAAATTCAATACCACTTGCATTGTTTTCCATCTCATCTTTCTGCTGAAGTGAGGAAAGGGCAAGCTGTAAGAATATATGTTTTGTACTGCCACTAGGGGAAAGGTAAAAGAGAGGGCTCTACACCCAAAGCTTATACACAGACTTCCCTTCACAACATTCTGAAATTCTCTGTCTTAATAACTTGTTTTGTTTTTAACCTTTAAAAATGAAAATAAATTAATTAATTACCTCTTGACTCATCAAGGACTTCAGAAACAACATTTTTGCTGACCAGACCACAATTAACAAGTATTTTATTTATTTACTCAGTGAACTTTTGTATTTGTTCTGTTTCAAGGGAAAGAATGTAGCCTGTTACCTCTTGGAAATGTACATTGAACTTGAGAGACTGTTAGATGGGTAGTCAGTAACTGCAGCTCCATATTAAGTACTTTCTTGATCCTCTAGCTTGGCATTTCCAACTATTTCAAGACGATTTTGTCAAAAGTAAGAAAAACCAAAATACTAAATTACATTTTGTACCTGCCCATCCAAGTTAGATATAACACCTAGGTTATAGATATAACATCTAAGTTATATATAACACATATGCCAAAAAGCCAATAACAAATTTGCAGGCCTCTAATCCATGCACCACAAGGTGAATTTTTCATGGTTTGGAATGACCTTTGTCAACAAAAAAAGCTAATCCATTGTTACTCTAAAAAACAAATGGAAAATTTTACTCATATATTATAGATTACTGATAGAGGACCTACAGTATGGCTCAGGAAACTCTACTCAATGCCCTGTAGTGACATAAAGGAGAAGGAAATCCAAAAAAGAGGGGTTTTATACACACACACACACACACACACACACACACACACACATATAGGTGATTCATTTTGCTGTACAGGAAACACTAATACAACATTATAAAGCAAAATATATTCCAATAAAAATTAATTTTTAAAAAATGAAAAATGTACTTAAATCAACATGAGGATTATAACTAGGGAGACAGTTCCTGGTCTGTTCTGAAGAATAAAGGTGGAAGCCAGAATACATGTGATTTTAGAGAGGGGGACAAGCAATCAGTGACACATCTTGATAGAAGGTTATGGCTATGTGCAGATGGGTGCTCAGTCACTCCATCATGTCTGACTCTTTATGACCATATGCTCTGCAGCCCGCCATATGGTCTGAATCCCTCTGTCCATGGGATTCTCCAGGCAAGAATACTGGAGTGGGTTGCTATTTCCTCCTCCAGGGGTTTTTCCTAGCCCAGGGATCAAACCTGTGTCTCCTGAGTCTCTGCATTGGTAGGCAGATTCTTTATCATTGAGCCACCTATGAAACCTTCTTGTTATCTGTAAGGAGCAGAGCAGACATAATGGTTTTAGTGCTTTTCTGAGTATGGAAAGATTCAAGAATTTGGGCTCAAAAAATTTCCTCCAGAGATATCTAACTATCTTAGGGCTAGTTATACCAGTTTTCCCAGAGCACAGATTGTGTTATCCTAATCTTTGCCCTGAATTCCTTGTAAAGTGCACTGTAGCTTGGTGACTCCAGTGATTCGTGACTGGCTTCTTATAGAACATGATAGTGGGCAGCACTCTTTATTTTGTGATCCTTTCTTTTTCATTCTTAATTCAGTGAATGTTTGGGAAGCATTTCATGACCATTTTGTCCCACAGTGCTATGAATCCCAGGTCAAGCAAAGTTTGTGTTGATAGGCCATTTGATATACAATTACTGTTAACAGTAGCCAGATACCTCTGCTAGTCTATCATGGTCCAAGAAATGGCTCCCTCTTGTTGTTTCTTCCTATATATAGAGTTACACTATTATAAGCATTGATCTCATAGAAGTATACTTTTTCAATCATTTAAAGTTGCTTCTCCATCATTAATTTTATTGGAGCCCCAATCACACATTTGGTAATGCAAGGAATCATAATACTGTAAAATGGAATACAAGTAATAGAGAACACAAGTAATAGAGCTAGCAACATTAATGATGTTGTAAGTAAGTATTTAAGCTAAGAATTTCCATTATATACAGCCCAGTCTCTCCCTAGGTCATCTGACAGACCAGTCTGTCCAGCAACTATGATAGATTTGCTTTGTACATAAAGTTCACTGATGATGTTTGCATATACAAAGCCATCATGACCCCTTACAGGATTGAGAGAGGAATGTTATCTTTTAAGCCAGTGTCAGAAGAAGAAAAGTGGTACTTTATGATTGAGCAGATATTCCTGACATTGAGGAAGTTGGTGAACACATAACAAGAGAGCAGAATGCACACCAGGGGATGGAGGAGGTCAAAGGGCAGAGACAGCATTTTACCTTTAAATTTTTTTGACTTGCTTTAAAATAGAAATCTTCCTTCATCACTTCTAATAGAAGAGTTTGGTTTTGAGAAAACATCTTTGTTCCAACAACAAAACAAGAGAACTAAAAGTAATAAAAATTATAGTAGCTATTTAATGATTCCACAAATATTTCAACTGAGTCCTATATTCCTAGGTTTTTCACAGTGAATTATAATAGCAGATTTGTTTTTCTACAAGGACATATACTGTATTAAAGAGCATTTTCTTAATGTAGCTGTCCTTGACTTTTTTTCTTTTTAAATGAATAAATTACAATAATAATAATAAACATTTATTGCAAACTTACATGTCAAGGGCTGACCTCAAAACTTAAGCCAGGAAATGAAACTTTTTCAATGTGGGTAGTCAGAAAATGAGACCTTATGATTGAGATAGTTCAGTAAGTGTTTATTTAAGATACTTAAAAAAGATTTGAAGACATTAGCAGAGATATGCTCATCTATTCATCTTTACACATACTGTTTCCCCAGCCATGTATAGCCCAAATAAGGAAACAGAATGACATATAATTTTTATAGAGATCTTTCTACCCAAGTATAAAGAGAAGTTTTGCTTGCTGTTCAACAACATAATAAAGTTATATTTTAAAAGTATAAATCTGAGAATGGATAAAGTATTTGTGATACATACATACAATAAGAATATTACTCAGCCATAAAAAAGAATTAATTAAGTCAGTTCTAGCTGGGTGGATGATCCTAGAGCCTGATATACAGAATGAAGTCAGAAAGAAAAAATATATATATCATAAGTTAACAAACATTTTGAATCTAGAAAAAAGGTGCTGTTGAACCTATTTTCAGGGCAGGAATAGACACAGCCCTTGAGAACAGACTTGTGGACACAGCAGGGGAAGGAGAGGATGGGACAAATTGAAAGAGAAGCACTGATACATATACATGACCATGTGTAAAATAGGCAGCGCATGGGAGGTTGCTGCAAAGCAGAGGAAGCTCATCCTGGTGCTCCGTGACATCTAGAGGGATAGGAGGGCTGAGGATAGGAGGGAACTTCAAGAGGGAGGGGACATATGTATACATGTGGCTGATTCATCTTGTTGTATGGTAGAAACCAACAGAAGGTTGTAAAGCAATTATCTTCCAATTAAACATTTTAAAAAGTATATATCTGAGGTAAAAATATTTTCTATTGGGAACTGTTTTGTTATTAGTAGAATAAAGGACTGGATTTTAAGTTTATTGAGGTTGGAAATTTGCTGTATCTTACTAACATTAAGAAGAATACTTAATGAATACCAGCTATTATTTACTGAGCATCTACTATGTGTCAGGCATCCTTGTTAGTACTGTACATGTATCCTCACTAATCCTGATAAGAGTCTACAAGATACATTTACAATTTAAAGATTATAAAATCAAGACCCAAATTAATTTACCTTAAATCACAAGGTTAGTGACAAAGCCAGGACTTTAACCTACATGTTGTACGCCAAGAGTTCCTCATCCACAAACCAGCCCACAGCACTTTTGACTCTTTCAATGTGACACACACAAAACTGTGAATGACCATCCCAGATTACATAGGTTTCAGTGTATAGAAGGAAGAGAAATGATTATGAATATAATTGCAGAATGAAAGTGGTTATGAATATAATTGCAGAAGATTTGGGGTGGCTTATTTTGGTAGACGGGGGAAGTCATTGGGTTTCTTTTTTTTTTTTTAATTTTTAATTTTTTATTTTTTTTTCCTGGCTTTTTTTTTTTTTATTGTTTTTGCCATACAATGTCATGATATCACCATGGGTTTACATATGCTCCCCCTCCAGAACCCCCCTCCCTCCTCCCTCCCCCCCGGGAAATCTCGCTGCACCAGCCCCGAGCATCAATCCTGGGCTGGCGATTGATTAGACATATGATAATTAAATTGTTTCAATGTCCTTCTCCCATATCATCCCACCCTTACCCTCATCCCCAAAGTCCACGAGTCTATTCTATACATCCGCGTTCCTTTTGCTGTCTCCTATGTTGGGTTCTCGTTAACGTCTTTCTAAATTCCATATAAGAACATAAAAGTGGCTGTTAAAAAACAGTAGTTTCAGGACTTCCTGGAGTGTAGGTGAGACTTCTAGTCAGGGAGCTAAGATTCCATATCATTTCTTGTAGTCAAGGAAAAAAAAAAAGCAGAATATAAAATAGAGCAATATTATAACAAAATGAATAAAAACTTTAAAAATGATCGGCATCAAAAAAATCTTTAAGAAAAAACAATGCTTTTTAAAAAGGAACGCAGATGTATAGAATAGACTCGTGGACTTTGTGGATGAGGGTAAGGGTGGGATGATATGGGAGAAGGGCATTGAAACAAGTTAATTATCATATGTCTAATCAATCAGCAGCCCAGGATTGATGCTCGGGGCTGGTGCAACGAGATTTCCCGGGGGGGGGGGGGGGGGAGGAGGGAGGGGGGTTCTGGAGGGGAAGCATATGTAAACCCATGGTGATATCATGACATTGTATGGCAAAAACAATAAAAAAAAATAAAAATAAAAATAAATAAATAAATAAATAAAAATGATACATTGATGATGCATGCATTTCTCTGTATGTGAAAATGTACCTAAAAAATATTGTACACAAATGCCAATTTGATCTAATTACCAACATCCATTGGATCATCAAAAAAGCAAGAGAGTTCCAGAAAAACATCTATTTCTGCTTTATTGTGATGCCAAAGCCTTTGACTGTGTGGATCAAAACAAAGTATGGAAAATTCTTAAAGAGATGGGAATACCAGACCACCTGACCTGCCTCCTGAGAAACCTGCATGCAGGTCAAGAAACGACAGTTAGAACTGGACATGGAACAACAGACTGGTTTCAAATCAGGAAAGGAGAACATCAAGACTGTATATTGTCACCCTGCTTATTTAACTCATATTCAGAATACATCATGATAAATGCTGGACTGTATGAGGCACAAGCTGGAATCAAGATTGCCGGGAGAAATATCAATAACCTCAGATATGCAGATGACACCACCCTTATGGCAGAAATCAAAGAACTAAAGAGTCTCTTGATGAAAGTGAAAGAGGAGAGCAAAAAATTGGCTTAAAACTCAACATTCAGAAAACTAAGATCATGGCAAATAGATAGGGAAACGGTGGAAACAGTGTCAGACTTGATTTGGGGGGGCTCCAAAATCACTGCAGATGGTGACTGCAGCCATGAAATTAAAAGACACTCGCTCCTTGGAAGAAAAGTTATGACCAACTTAGACAACATATTAAAAAGTAGAGAAATTACTTTGCCAACAAAGGTCCATCTAGTCAAAGCTATGGTTTTTCCAGTAGTCATGTATGGATGTGAGAGTTGGACCATAAAGAAAGCTGAGTGCTGAAGAAATGATGCTTTTGAATTGTGGTGTTGGAGAAGACACTTGAGAGTCTGTTGGACTGCAAGGAGATCCAACCGGTCCATCCTAAAGGAAATCAGTCCTGAATATTCATTGGAAGGACTGATGTTGAAGCTGAAATTCCAATATTTAGGCCACCTGATGTGAAGAACTGACTCATGGAAAAGACTCTGATGCTGGGAAAAATAGAGGGCAGGAGAAAGGGATGACAGAGCTTGAGATGGCCGGATGACATCACCAACTCAATGGACATGAGTTTGAGTAAACTCTGGGAGTTGGTGAAGGACAGGGCGGCCTAGCGTGCTGCATTCCATGGGGGTCACAGAGTCGGACTTGACTGAGCGACTGAACTGAACTGAACACAGATATCGAATGCTGGTTAATGGTATACATTCTAAATTACTTTAAAATAGTGTCCATTTGCATGTAGTTTACTTAGCTATGGATCATAAAAATATGACAGATTTGTGACTGCATCAAAGGATGAATGAATTGATAAATATATGATACAGTAAAATTAACAAAATTTTAGAAATTTAGGTATAAGCATGCTGTTGTTACTGCATAGTCCCTGCAGGTTTTGTATATAGTTGACATTTTTCACAAGATGCTAGAAAAAAAATAGAAGCATAGCAACAGTGAGAGAGATTGGAAGAGCAGAGAGCAATTCTCAGAAACATTATAATAATATGGATCTGAGCTGTCGAATACCTGGACTACATAGTGCCAATGGGAAAGAAAAAATAAAAAAGAGTTACTTTTTAAAAATTAGAAATAAGGGATGAAACAAAGAAAGATGAATCTCACCAGGAGATTTTAGTCTAGGAGAAGATCAAATGAAAGTGTTGCCTTCTGGCATGGAGGTGCTGTGTGACAGGTGCCCTTCTATAGCAGGTGTTTTTGGAGACTGCCCAAACTGAAATCCCCCCAACACTGAAGGCAGACTTTGTACCTGACATCTTCTGACCCCACCAGCGTCCCTTTTACTGGCCACACCAGTACATACCCCATGCCACATGCTCTTCCTACAATGACGTTCACAGCCCTCCATCAAAACCAAGAAGAGGCCCCAGGTTCACTCCGCTTGCAAGGAGGTGGACCAATGTAATGCTTTCTGCCAGCTGACTTCAGCAGGATGGCTCCTGTGTGTCTTTGTCTGTTACCTCTCTCCCAGGACTTGCACCTTGTGAGCCTGAGATACCGATGGAAGAATCCTGGTCACCCTGAGGCCACCAGCAGGAGAGACCACATGGAGACCAAACACAGGGAGAGGGAGACAGATGTCGGAGGAGCCTCCACAGCTCCAGCCCCTGCTGCTGGGCCGCTTCCTGCCCAGGTGGATGCTGGGCCTTGGGGCTCCATGGGATTCTCACTGAGCCCTGTCCGATTGTAGGTTTGTCAGGAAAATAGGTGTCATAATTTTAAGCCACTGACTTTTGGGATACTTTGTCATTCAACCATCATTAAAAAAAAACCTTTACAAAGACTTTTTCATTTAAGGTCACACCACCCTAGCAGGAAGACCTGACTTCTTTCAAAACAACTTAAGCTCCCAGGAAACATGAACACTGGCTTCTTAGCGGTGAAAGAACATCTTATTCCAACTGGTTTCTTTTTTCACTCTGCAATAGTACCTAGATTAGATTAGTCTCTCATCTTTAAACTTTTCTAAATCAGAGAAAGATTCTCTGTAACTTCCAAAATCTAGACAATAAATACCAAACTCAGACCTACCACCAGTGTATATGTGCTCTTTGTGCAAAGTAGAAAAAGGCACCGTTTACTCAAGGTAGTATACTTCCACCATAACTGTCATAATACATACTAGTTTTATTAGAAAAAATATTTTATTTCCACTTGATTCAAAATTATTTTACTATACTAAACTATAATGCCTATGATGTAATTGGCATACTTTGAGTGCCATGTACAACCTACAGAATTGTAATGCCAGTCTGAAAATTCTTCTCCAAGGTTTCATAAATCTGTCTTTACTTGGCTTGAGGTGGTTGGAAGCATTCTCTGAATCACACTGAATAAAACTTCTCTCCTATCAATTTGAGTGTGAAGATGATTAGGAATGTCACAGAATTAGCTAGGGGGGAGGAGCTGTCATCTCTTAACAATCCCTATATAGATTCAATAGCACAGCCCTTTAAAATAAATGGATGCTGTTTACTTGTTCTAAGGTGCAGTTTAGGAAGAAAAATAGTCCCATTTAATGTAGTCCCAATGACATCTGGTTGTTATTATCTATTCAGTCAGTAGTTATTGATTTTATGTATATATGTGTGTTTATATACATATACATGTGCCAGGCACTAAGAATATGGTGATGAGCCATGGAATTACAGTGTAACAGGTTATTCAGGCAATTTTAAGACCACACAAATATGTAAATATATAACCACTGTCACCCAAAATTCCAAATTTGGGGCTTCCCCCGCAGTGCCTGTGGTAAAGAACTGGTGGTAAAGAGAAGGAAATGGCAACCCACTCTAATACTCTTGCCTGGAGAATCCCATGGACAGAAGAGCCTGGAGGGCTGCAGTCCACGGAGTCGCCAAGAGCTGGATACAACTGAGCATGAGGCCACAAATGAAGGAATTTCAAGTCATAGTGGAATATTTGGAGCACAGGTCTGGACTGAACATAGAGATTCAGGATTTATCTCACAGACATGGTGGTTCTAAATACAAGTCACAGGCAGTAAAGGTATGAAAAAGAGTTGCGATGTATGCCCCTAGTTCCACAGAAGAAGGCACCTTGGAAGAACAGGAGAGGCAGAGACACAAGTAAACGTGAGTCTGAGCCTCAGAACTCAATGAGCAGACTGTTTCAAAAAGAGCTGGTCATCCAGAGAGTAGGACTCCTCAGACAGTTTAGGGAGAATAAGCATTGAATAGAGGGCCTCCCCAGGGGCACGGTGGTAAAGAATCTGCCTGCGATGCAGGAGATGCAGAAGATGCAGGTTTGATCCCTGGGTTGGGAAGATCCCTTGGAGGAGGGCATGGCAACCGACTCTAGTATTTTTACAGGGAAAATCCCATGGACAGAAGAGCCTGGCGGGCTACAGTCCATAGGATCACAAAGAGTTGGACACAACTAAAGTGAATGAGCACCCACGCAGGCAAGCACTGAGGAGAAATTGCTAGGTTGGACAAATAAGCAAGCACTGGCCACCTTCAAGTTTAAAAACGAGGCCCGAGTTTTATGGCAAAGACATGAGGAGAATATTGTAGCTTCATAAAGAAAAGAAATTCAAATTAGGCTGTGGCATCCAGGGAGGATTTCAGGGAAGGCTGAATCTGAACTGAGTTTTAAAAAGGTAAATTAGATAAGGGAAATGCACCATGTGACATAATGAGAGATTTTAGTTCTCCTGGAGAAGGAAATGGCAGCCCACTCCAGTATTCTTGCCTGGAGAATCCCCATGGACAGAGGGGCCTGGCAGGCTTATTCCATAGGGTTGCAAAGAGTCAGACATGACTGAGCAACAAAGTACAGCAGAGCATGGCATATGTACCTGTATAACTGATTGATTCACTTTGCTGTAGAGTAGAAACTAATGCAACTTTGTAAATGAACTCTAGTCCAATTAAAAATTTTTAAAAATAAAAGTTATACCAATAGTGAGATTAAAAGGTGTTTGAGGCCATAGAGAAACAGGAGAGTATGGCATGCTCCAAAGCTGCCAGTGGTTTGGGTCAAGCAATTAAACTTGAAGAAATGACTGAGACAAGACTAGGGAGTAGGAACCTAGATCCCCAGACAAGGTCTAGGAATGGAGCTTGAGACGAAAGTTATGGGGAACATTGAAAGATTTGAAACAGGAAAGTAATGTAAAAATAACTTTGGCTTAGTAAGAGCACTATAGCAGTAAGATTTATCAGTCTCAAAAAGACAGACACAAAGCAAGAGGTCAGTCACAAGGGGAGTTTCATCCCAGGTCATCCCGGTGCACCAGCCCTGAGCATCAAACCTGGGCTGGCGATTGATTTCACCTATGATAATTAACATGTTTCAATGCCGTTCTCCCATATCATCCCACCCTTGCCCTCTTCCACAGAGTCCATAAGACTGTTCTATACATCTGTGTTTCTTTTGCTGTCTCGCATACAGGGATGACCCAGAGAGAGGGAATTGGGAGGGAGGAGGGAAGGGGGTTCTGGAAGGGGAACATATGTATACCCATGGCAGATTCATGTCAATGTATGGCAAAACCAACACAATAAAGTAAAGAAAATTAAAAAAAAAAAAAACAAGGGGAGTTTCAGAGGTGGAGATACATATGAGCTGTCCTTTAAAGGATGAGAGTCACAGCTTGAAGACACGAGGCTATGGGCCAGATGAGGGAGAAGCCTAGAGTGCTGTTCATGTCTCTGTCTTTATTCCCAGGATGAACCTGAGTTGCAGGGCCTGCATTTACCACTAAGGAGGATACAGGTGTAAAAGAAGACAGAGGTGAAGTATCCTAGGTTGTCTAATGGTAGTAGGGATCCACTCTAGGTAGAGAGACTCGGGCTATGAGAATGAAACAGACATATCAGCATAAACACTCAGATTTTCTTCTGAAACTGATCAGATCAGATTGTCCTTAAATCTGGAAAATATTACTTGAAAATCCAATGATTTTTGAAACCCATGACACATTAAGCCCAGAAATTATTATTTCACATTCTCCCAAAGCAGACTGGCAGGAGGGGAAGGAAATCATTTCACCTTCTCCTCTTTAAACTGATTTGAATCTTTTGAGAGCCAAACACTGTGCTAGTAACTTAAGGCCACAACTCACAACCTACTTCACATCTCCTTCCCTTTGTCCACACTCCACATCCCACACCCAATGCTGATGCCCGTGTCCACCACCCATTAGTTCATGGACCATTTTTGAAAAATCGCCACAATTATAGAAATAAAGTGTTCATTTTTTAAGTTGCATTTACATCCAATCTAAACAGAGCTGCTGCGTTTGCACTTAGTGAAAAAACAGTGAATGTAATCATTCAGTTGACTGAATAATGTGATGAATAAGACAATTATGTTAATATACAAGTAAAGAGCTAAGAGCATATCTAAGTTAAACGTCTGTAATTCCAAGAATCCAATATCAAGAAAGAAAATGTAGGAAAACAACAGGTAAACTGTGTCCCAAAGAGGCATAGACAATCACAAGAACAGGATTCAGTGCAGTGCTGTCTGCTACATTCCTCATAACTCATACAGATAACTTATCTTCAGTCCAGGAAATGTTCTAGGAAGTAGAAGAGATATACTGAGTGTTTATTCTAAAATTACCGAGTGTGAGGCTTAAAACATTTGTTTCCTTAAAGGAGCCTGCCTGACATTTGAACTTCCTTCTAAAATTGCATTAAATATGTATCAGCTTGGAGGGCCTACCAAAACAGAATAATGCATTTTCAATTTAGTCTTGGTTACACTTGACCTATTTTAAAGTGTTTCTCTAATGAAATGGAAGCTACAACAAAATTAATGCTATGCGAGAGGCAGGGCAGACTCCACATTACTTAATCACCATGCACACCATCCGCTTTGCCTGAGCATAGAAACAATACAGAGTTGACCATGTCTCTAAACTGGCAGGCCTGATAACATTGTCATAATCGTCACAGTGAAGTTCAGGAGGTTTTCTGACCTGAATGGAACACTCGTGCTTTACTCTAAGGAATAAAGAAGGACAGAGACCTAAAGAATTCTGCTGTGGCAGTTTTAGATTGTAGCAGTGCGAGTAATTCTGTATCTAGAGTAATTGAGCTAAGGAGAGAGAGTTACATTATTCTCCAAGTATCTGCAACAACTTGGACCCCATTATAGGCATCTTCACATGAATTAACTCATCAGTGAGTTCATCCTTAAGATCTTGTATACCTCTTTAAAACACACACACACACACACACACACACACACACGAAACCATTTGCAAGAAGGAAACCAAGGTCAGAAATGTTCCAAAATGACAGCACTGGCAAGTTGGAGACCTGGGTTTGTGAAAGCCTTCCCCTCCTCCCCACCCTCCACCTTTTCAGTGATATGTATGAATCACACACAGTGCATGGCGGGCACTCTGCTGAGGGTGTGAGTGTGCAGTGGGTAAAAAGTCACGACCCTGATAGAGATTTCACTCTGGTTGGATAGAGCAACAGTAGATGATCAAGATATAAACCAGATGGTGGTAAGAGGTGCTAGGGTACTGCATGGAGGATGGAGAGTTGGGAGTATTTTTAGTTGCTTTTTGTTTTGTTTTCAATGAAAAATGAATAGGCAAGACCTCTCTGAGGAAGAGATTTTCTAAAAATTTTTCTTCGAGTCTAGTTGATTTCCCTGGTGGCTCAGTGATAAAGAATTCACCTGCCAATGCAGGAGACATGGGTTCAATCTCCAGGTTGGGAAGATCCCCTGGAGAAGGAACCGGCAACTCACTCCAATACTATTGCCTGGAAAATTCCATGGACAGAGGAGACTGGTGGGCTAAAGTCCATGGGGTCACAAAGAGTTGGACACAACTTAGTAACTAGACAACAACAACATAGTTGATTTACCCTGTTGTGTTAGTTTCAGGTGTACAGCAAAGTAAATCAACATTTTTCAGATCTTTTTCCTTATATAGTTTGTTACAGAATATTGAGTAGAGTTTCCTGTGCTGTACCATAGGTCCTTATATAAATATGGATTTTACATATAGTACTGTTTGTATGCACCCCAATGTTCATTGCAGCACTGTTTACAATAGCCAGGGAAGAGATATTTTAAGGAAAGAACTGAATGGTGAAAAATCACTAGAAGTCAGTGAGCAACTATTTTATCACCAACAGTACATGCCAGAATCCTGAGCAAGGAGCTTAGCATCTTCTGAAAAGTGAAAAAGGAAAGTGCTACTTGCTCAGCCATGTTTGACTCTTTGCAACCATATGGACTGTAGCCGCCAAATTCCTCTGTTCATGCTGGAGTAGGTTGCCATTCCCTTCTTCAAATCTTCTCAACCAACCCAGGGATTGAACATTGCAGCCAGATTCTTTGTTGTCTGTGTCACCAGGGAGGTTAGTTTGGCACAAACATAATAAATAAGAGAGAGAAAATAGTGAAATAAGAGGGAACACATCATGAACCATAAGAGACATGCAGAACCTTCTAGATTTTATTCTAAGATTAATGGGAAGAATTATGGGTTAAAAAATGGCAATCTAATCTCCATCTTTAAAAAATTATCTTAGGTTCTGTGTGAAGAATAGATTGTTAATTTTTTTCCTCCTTGATTATAGTTTTAGAGAGGCATATATAAAATCTCAAATGATGGTCATTCATTTACCTGTTTCTCCCTGGAAAGTTTTGATTTATATGTTTTGAATCTGTTTTATAGGAGCACTTATGTTTATAATGTCATGTCTTTCCTCTTGTTTTCTTTTACAGTATATAATATCCTTAATTTTTTTTGAAAGTCACTCAGTCATGGACTTTGTCATGTCATGTCATGTCAGTCTTTGTGACCCCATGGACTATACAGTCCATGGAATTCTTCAGGCATTATGTACTCACATGATATTGTTGTCTTAAATTTTATTTTGTTAGCTTTTAAAATTGCTACTCCTGCTTTGTTGTTGCTGTTTGTATTTTCCCTTTTAAAACTTTTTGTTTTAAAAGTGTCATTTGCAGAAAACATAAGTCTAATTTGTTATTCCCCAGCTCTTATTTTATTGGTATTTTCTAGAACTTAATTTTCAGTTGTTATGAATAAATTTTCTAATTCCTTTTAACTAAGTACTATGGTTTTGTGCTTGTTCTCTCTCTCTCATATGTACACACACAATGTTACTGAATAATTTGATGACTACTTCTTCCCCTGATACTTATAACATCTCTGGGGTACTGTTTTGTTTTTCTTTACTTATTTAAAAACTTACTTCAAGAGTGATTTCATTCATGATTTTGACATTATCAAAAGTCCTGAAATTTTCAATGCCTATGTTTATGTCCTCAAATTTGAATAATTATTCAACTGGATATCCTTTAATACTTTAAAAAATTACTCAATTTTTATATCATATATTACTATAAAAACATTTGACACCTGATTCTTATTCCTACATGGGAGTTTGCTTTTCTCTCTGAATGTTTTTTGCATACTCTCATTGTCTTCAATATTCTTGTTTAACAAAATTTGTTAGGTAATGGTGTTGCCTTCTCCCCTTGTTTAGCATCCTAAACTTTTTCATCCTGAAGTCTTCCGTCTTCCTTTAATCTTGTGAAGCTTGTCTTTCTTAGCATATTTTATATATATTCTTATATATCTTTAGAACTATGTTCTGGAAGAGTTCCTCCATATTATCTTCCAAATCAATGATTCTTTCTTCAGCTATATCCAGCCTGGTATTTATCCCTCTATTATGTTCTTTATTTCAACTATTACATTTCAGTATCTAATATTCACAATTTTATGACTAATTTTTCTTGTGTCTTATTGCTTATGTCTTACCCTTTCTGCTCACGCATAGATATTACACTTATTTTAAATCACAGCTCCAATGATTGTGCGTCAAAAGGTTTCAGTTTAAACCTTTCTTTACAAAGGTTGTATCCAAGTCTCGTGTTTGATTTGTGAGCTCCCACTTCTGTGGAGGCCACAGCCCCTCTGGGGAAGGGGGAGTGAGAGACAGCAGAAACGCCACCCAAACCCCTGTGGACAACCTCCACCCGCTGTCACTCTGCTGACTAAACTCACGGGCCAGATCTTCGCATCGGAGTTTTGAGATGAGATGAGGAGCACCAAGAGGAGCCACTCCTCTCTAGGGAGCCACTGTTGCCCTGGGGATTTGAAGGAGGCGAGGCTGCAGGGACTCTGATGGAGGAGGACTTGTGTTCAGCCTCCTCAGCCATCACATTTGTCTCTGTGATGCTCGTGATTGGCTCTGTTATATCTTTCAGCCCTGACTGCGCCTCAAATCACTATCCTCCAGGTGTTGGTGATGAGCTTGCTGATGAGAGGTAAAGGAATGATTGACTGAAGGCGTGAGGGAAGGAGCAGAGAGGCACCTGAAAGATCCTCAGAGACCCCTTCACCACTTGCCACACTCCCAGGTTAAGGCCACGGGCAGGCCCCTGGAGTGGATCAGGTTGCGGTGGTTTTCTGTTATGCAGCAACTCCTGTTGGTCTTGTTTCTACTCTCATCTTTGGTTCCTCCAAGTTTGATTTTAAAGGAGTCCTTAGGAACTCAAGTTAGCTTAATATCATAACAGGAGCAGAAGTTTCATTTTCTTTCCTTTCTCACATTTTTTTGATTTGAATCAGTACTTTCTTTGTTATTCTCCAACAGCAATTCATGAATTATACTCATGACAGACTACAAAAGTAATATATAATATATCAAAGTCTATGGCATATGGCAAGCACTAAAAAAAACAACTTTTGCCTTTTATGAAATTATGTTTATGGATTTCTCTAGGAAATCACAACTCTATTTCTTCCCTTTTTCAGATGTTGCAATATCTCATTTATTTTTGTCACCTGCATTTCATAGAATAGATGTTTTATGATTGATAAGAAAGCAAATCTTTTTAAGTAGGATGTCTTTGTTTTGGTTAGCATTGTGTTTCAATACAGAAAACTAAGAAAATGTTTCTGTTTTTATTATTGAAAACTGAGTAAACAAGAAAAAGAATAACTAAAAGCCTAGTTTTAAAATAATTAGAAAGTTTATAAATTTTGAAATGTTTAACATTAAAATAAAATGCAACTGTCATGAAACCCTAGACAGAGCATAAATTAACACAACATTCTTGGATTTAATTAAACAATGTTCACTCAGTTAGGCTTTTGCTAAATCCTGAATAGGGCAATATTGAACAAAATGTTTTATTTTTATTTATTTGGCCACACCACGTGTCATGTGGGATCTTAGTTCCCTGATCATGGATCAGACCCTGTCCCCTGCAGTGGATATGCATTCTCAACCACTGGACGGCCACAGAAATTCCCTCAGAAAAGAGTTAAATGGACATATTGTTTCATCAGATGTTTGTGTCTAGAAATACATTCTAAGAAATAATGAAGAAGTATGCACAAATTGGGCTTCCCTTGTGGCTCAACTGGCAAAGAATCTGCCTCCAATGTGGGAGACCTGGGTTTGATCCCTGGGTTGGGAAGACCCCCTGGAGATGGGAAAGGCTACCCCTCCAGTCGCAGAGTCAGACAGGACTGAGCAACTTGCACAAATTAGTTTCTCCAAAGATGTCCCCGTCCTAAACTCTGGGACCTGTGAATGTTGCCTTCCGTTCTTCCACAGCAAAAGCGATTCTGTAGATGTGGCTTTCTTAAGGATCTTCAGATGGGAAGACAATCCTGGATTATCTGAGTAGATCCAATGTAATTACAGAGGTTCCTGAATAGGAAGGCAAGAGGGATAAAGTCAGGAAAAGGACTTTGAACAACAGAACCAGAGATTGAAATCATGTACTTTGAAGTGTGAGGAAGGGGGTGGGTCCAGCAATGCAGGGGCTTTTAGAAGCTGGAAAAGGCAAGGAAATGGATTCTCACTTGGAGTCTCCAGAAGAAACACAACCTTGTTGACATCTTGATTTTAGTCTGATGTCCAGAACTGTAAAATAATGAATTCGGTTATTTTAAGTCACTAAATTTGTCACAATAGGAAACTAAAAATGTACATAATAGGAAAAATTAAAAACAAATCAACTGCAGAGAATTAACTAAGGAATGACACAAGAAAAAAATATTATGCATTCACTGGAATTATGTCATAAGACAATATTTTATTATGTGCTCCTCATATTATGTTATTAATTTAAAATAGCTTTAAAAAATGTTAAGTAACTCATTTTAACAACAAAATTACAAGTTAAAATAGCTGCATTTTAAGTGCTTTTACATGCACCAGGAAATTTTAAAGAGCTTTACATGCATTATCTCAATTACTGCTCCTGGAGGGTTGAGTATACTGTCCTCATTTTCCAGAGGAGGTAATTAAAACACTGAGTCAGTAGGTGACAAGTTTGAAAACAGGACATGATACTCTTGAACTTGCATGCTTAGTCCTCTTGCACAAATAACTCTGGACAGTAAACAAAGCAAATTTATAAAACATAGTGATGTTATGTGGTGGAAGACAGCCATGTTTTGTGTTCTTCATTTGAACAATAAATTTTAATTACTTTTGAAATGCAGAAAAAAATAAATTTTAAAAAGAATAAAACAAAGTTTTAAAAATCTGTTGAGATGATCTTTGAAAAATAGTTTCTATTCTCATTTTTATTTTTAGGAAAATCAGCACCTGTCTCATTTCAAAGTAAATTGCTATAAGGATTTTTCTGTAAGTATGCAATTATCTAGAGAATGAAATCATGTCATGACCTACTTGATTACATACCATTCAGAGTTTTGCAAATCTAATATATGCATATTTTAAATCAACACATTTATTTATAAATACCAATAAAGATATACATGAGAAAATGTAGCACTAAGAACTGATCTTAAAAATTAACCCAGGAAGAAAATGAGATATGATTAGCCCTTAATATGGCCCACCCCATGACAGTTACAAGGAAAGTACCTACAAAGACATACAAAAAACTACCAGGCTAGAACAGACTAAAAAAAAAAAAAAACTGCTATTGGTAAAAGACTTACATAGTGTGCTTGCTGAAAGAAAACTATCTTATTATGCCTCTCTCTGATCCCTTATTCAATATCTAAAGTCTCTACTAAAGCAAATTTTGACAGTTTTCCCTCTACTATGGGTCCCCTGCTTTCTGAAGTCCTGACTCAAACACCCTAAGTCACTTGCAGTTTTGGTACATCTTGATAATTGTATTTCCCAGAAAAGGAAAAGCAGATTAACAGAGAAATGGCTATAATCATGGCAAAGATAAGGCACCAGATCCTTTGTACAATAAGTAAGGAAGACTTTGTTTTTTTCACATAAGTCATTCATTTATAGGACTAAGTAGTAAGTCTAGGAGTAAAAGTGAAAGTGAAAGTCACTCAGTTGTGTCTGACTCTTTGTAACTCCATGGACTATGCAGTCCATGGAATTCTCCAGGCCAGGATACCAGAGTGGGTAGCCTTTCCCTTCTCCAAAGGATCTTCCCAACCCAGAGATCAAACCCAGGTCTCCCACATTGCAGGTTGATTCTTTACCAGCTGAGACACAAGGGAAGCCCTGTCCTCCATAAACCATCCAGCTAAATGCAAGGGAAAGGATTTAATGAGCAAACAAGTAAATTTAGGAGGGCTGGAGACAAAGACAATCCCATGGTCTTGTTGTTGGCACACTAAGTCTGTCTGGCTCTTCTCTTTTTTAAAGGTTAATAAACAGAAATAAAAACACATTTATAGTTGCCAGGTACTATAAGACAAGAAAAAGGAAACACCTTGTTTCATTAAAAAAAATGAAAATAAAAAAATAGAACCCTTACAGTGACTGACAACCAGAATAAGAATTTGTCTTTCTTGTTAACAACTGTTCCCCCAAATCCTAAAATATTTGTGTGACTGATTGTGAGCATTCAATAAATCTTCATCCACTTAATGAATAAATCATTTCAGAAAGAATTCCACATTCTTAATGGGTAATAAGTCTTTAAATCCAAAAGGCATGAATGTAAATATATAGAGAGAATAAACTGAGACCAGAAAGTAAAAAGAAAATGCACAAGTAAGAAAATTGAAAAGAAAAATAATAGTGCAATCAAGGAAGTAATAAATGATGGATATAAAGAATGTGTCATTATGTATGAATCAAATATTTACTCACTATAACTTGTCCTTTGACTTCACTTTTTTTCCCACTTTTTTAAAGCCTTTATTTTTTAGAGCAGTTTTAGGTTTACAGCAAAACGGAAAGGGAGATACAGAGTTTTCTCATACACCCCCAAATAACTCTGCTTTTTTTAAAGTACAGAAATATTGAAATTTTATATATAGTAGAACCTCTCTTTCTCTTGCCCTCTCTCCCTATTCTTTCTGGTTTTTAGTTTTATGTCAGCCTTAGAAAGACCCTTATCATACTATGATTATAATTTTTCCATTTTTTAATAATTTTCTGCAAAACTTTTTAACCCAATTATAATTTCTTATTATGAAAGATGAGAGACTTTGTGTTTAATGTGATTTTTTTATTTTTATTTTTTTATTTGAAGAATAATTGCTTTATATAATTTTGGGGTTTTCTGTCATATATCAACACGAATCAGCCAAAAAATAAACTTGAAGTCACCATAGGTGATTTTTGTTTCTCTTAAAACTAATTAAGGAATTTGGACAATTAGAAAAGCTGAAAAAATATTTAAAATTCATCTTGGTGCAAGAATTTGGAGAATTAAGATGACAAGGATGAAACAGCAGGCAAAGATCCAAAAGGAGTAAACATCAGAGAAGGTAGCTTGGCATTTGGGGCTACTTTACCCTATATAGCGAGTGTGTTGCTCAGTCGTGTCCAACTCTTTGAGACCCCATGGACTATAACCCATCAGGCTCCTCTGTCCATGGGATTTCCCAGGCAAGAATACTGGAGTGGATTGTCATTTCCTCCTCCAGGGGATCTTCCCAACCCATGGATCGAACCCGGGTCTCCGCATTGCAGGCAGATTCTTTACCATCTGATCCACCAGTGAAGTAATGTAGAGATATTTACCAATTTCAGAAATGGCCAAGTAGTCTGAGGAGTCCTGGCAGTCTGAGGAGCCAAATTAGGATCCAGGGCCTGCCTAGTCAGGGACCTGGTGAGCATCCCCCACTTTGGTGATCCTTTAGGGCTAAATCCAAGAATTACAAGTGAGCAGAAAGCAGATATGTTTCATAGCACCTGAAGCTTTTTGTTTTTTTCCACATCATTTCAGTGCCTGGAATGAAACTAATGTGATTCTGGATTACTAGTGACACTAGGTACATGGGATGAACAAACCTATATTCTCTCTTTGAGTCAGATTATTTCAGAAAAGCACTCGTAGGAATACAATGTCCAGCAATAAATAGAACCAGGTATACAAAGAGACAAGGCAACAAAACTAGAGCCAAGTCAAGGTTCAGTCAGAAAAAGAACACCTATTGGATGTATTCCAGGTACAGAGCAATTACTAGGTGTACTGGAGGCTTCTAGCCACCCTGGGAGATAGGAGGGGCTGAAAATCTGAAAAGCAACCATGAAAAATTATTGCGCTCAGCCAGAAGTACCAAAGTAGAACTTTTCAAAACCTTTTCCAAAGCTGATACAGTTCTCAGGAATTTCTCAGAAGTTCCCACAAATACCACAGTCTGCAGAAGAGAAATGGGTGGGTCTCAAGGGCTCATCAGAGAGCCACTGTGAAGCTCAGGCCAGCTGACGCATCAGCTGCAAAAGTCTCTGAGAATCATGGCTTCTTTTCTCTTCCACCTTCCCAATCACTTCCTGGAGTCTCTCACCAAGGAGTACCCAGGGGAGGGGATCTCAAGTTTTATGTCCTTTGGCCTATTTTTTTGTTTCCTAGAAGTTATATAGAAACATCAGAGGATTTCTTAACAAATTCAGAACAGTGAAAGATTTTTAAACTATAATGCTGAGAGCACTAACCTTAAAAGAAAAGATTAATTGATTTGACTGCAGTAAAATGAAGAAATTGATCATCAAAAACATCATTAATGGAGTAAAAAGTCACTATAGAGTAAGAATCAATATTGTAAGCATGCATAACAGACAGAGATTAATATAAAGATCTATGATTCAGTAAAGGGGAAAAAAATCAACCTGAGAGCAAAATTGAAAAATGGCAATCAACAGCATGTCACAAAGAAAACATCAAATAGTTAATAAGCACATGAAAGACTTCCAAGCTAATGAGTAATCAAAGGAATGCACATTTAAAGCATAAAGATATACTCCAATAACTTTTTTATTTTAAAAATTAAAAATAATTGTGTGGTTTTTTTTCACTTTTTATTTTATATCAGAATATAGCCAGTTAACTGGAGAAGGAAACGGCAATGGTATTCTTGCCTGAAAAAAATCCCATGAACAGAGGAGCCTGGCAGGCTACAGTCCATAGGATTTCAAAGAGTCAGACACAACTGAACACTTGTGTATATAACCAGTTAACAATGTTGTGATGATTTCAGGTGGATAGCAAAGGAACTCAGTCAGTCATATGTATATACATTCATTCTCCCCCAAGCTCCCCTCCCATCCAAGCTGCCACATAACATTGAGCAGAGTTCCCTGTGCTACACAGTACAACCTTGTTGGCTGTCCATTTTAAATATACCAGTGTGTACATGTCCATCCCAAACTCCCTAATTATCCCTTCTCCCCACCCTTCCCTCCTAGCAGCCATAAGTTCATTCTCTAAGTCTATAAGTATGTTTCTATTTTGTAAATAAGTTCATTTGTATCATTTCTTTTTAGATTCCACATATAAAGGATGTCATATAATATTTCTCCTTCTCCGACTTACTTCATTCAGTAGGACAGTTTCCAGGTCCTTTCACATTAAAAAGCATAAGAAGATACTACTATACAGATATTAGAATGCCTACAATTTAAAAGACTAAAAATATTAAGTGCTGGAGAAGATACAGACCAATGGGAGTTTGTAGGAAAATTAATTGAAACAACCACATCTGGCATTACCTTCTGTTACACTGTTATCTGAGGAAATGATTAAGAATTAATAAAGAAATCTTACTTCTGATATATTTGCTTTTGACCACTTCTGGCATTATCTTCTAAAGCCAAAAATGTATATACTTTATGATCAAACTTTTCTACTCATTTATATATTCAATTGGAGAAGGCACTGGCGACCCACTCCAGTACTCTTGCCTGGAAAATCCCGTGAATGGTGAAGCCTGGTAGGCTGCAGTCCATGGAGTCGCTACTGGAGAATCCCAGGGATGGGGGAGCCTGGTGGACTGCTGTCTATGGGGTCGCAGAGTCGGACACGACTGAGACTGAACTGAACTGAACAGATATATTCAATAGAAATGTGTTCACATTTGTATCAAGATACATATAATAGTCTTTATAGCATGATTAATTTTAATAATGCAAACTGAACCCAAATTTCTAAATAAAATAAGTAAAGAAATTGTGACATGTTTATAAAATGGAACAGGATGCAGCAATGAAAATGGCTTCATATATAGGCAAAAATTAATCTCAAATGTAATGTTGAGTGACCAGTCAGAAAATAATGCATACTGTAGGGTTCTCTTTACATAAAGCTTAAAAGCAAGTAAAACTGTATCATAGTTATTAGGAATATAGATAGATAGATAGATGCTGAAAATACTTTTTAAAAGAAAGAAGGTAATATCATAAAAGGCAAAATAATTATTCTCTCTAGGAGGGAAAAACAATGTCTAAAAGGGTACTGAAGGCTACTTCTAAAATGACCTTGACACCACATCTCTGGACATGATTTATTTTGTGATAACTCATTAAGATTACTAGCCAATATTGGGGATTTTTTGCATATTATACCACTAAAAGGAAGCACATATGGGGTTCTCACACTATCCTATACAATTCCTTTTGTTACACTGTTAACTGAGAAGATGATTAAGAATTAGTAAAGAAATCTTGCTTTTGACTGATTTGCTTTTGGTCTTCAGAAGTAATCTCCCACATCATTCTTATGCTTTCAACTCACCACTCATACTCTGCTGATGCCTTGTTTCAGTGTGAATAAAGCACTGTCTACCTGCCTCTGATTTGGATTTTTTCCTAGGTGTATCTGGCAGGTCCTAGTCTTCTCTTAAGATCACTAATTTGTTATTGCTCTAACCTTTCTCTCCCATTCCTCTCCATCTTCCCTCTCCTCCTTTGAGTAAGTTACTTCTCTGTGCTTTTATCTGTCATATGCGTAAGCTTTATCAAGATATGTGGCTTCCCTGATAGCTCAGTTGGTAAAGAATCCACCAGCAATGCAGGAGACCCCAATTCAATTTCTGGGTCTGGAAGATCTGCTGGAGAAGGGATAAGCTACCCACTTCAGTATTCTTGGGCTTCCCTTGTGGTTCAGCTGATAAAGAATCTACCTGCAATATGGGAGACCTGGGTTCAATCCCTGGATTGGGAAGATCCCTTGGAGAAGGAAAAGGCTACTCCCTCTAGTATGCAGGCCTGGAGAATTCCATGGACTGTATAGTCTATGGGGTCACAAAGAGTCGAACACATGAGTAACTTTCATTTCACTTCAATTATCAAGCAATGTATACAGAAACTGTGGGCATACCTTCTTCACTTACAGGATTGTGGTCATTCTTGAGGGTGGGTACAGACTATGGTTCACTCACTATCTATTACCTATGAAAACCAGTCAATCCTAAAGGATATCAGTCCTGAATATTCATTGGAAGGACTGATGCTGAAGCTGAAACTCCAGTACTTTGACCACCTGATGGGAAGAACTGACTCACTGGAAAAGACTCTGATGCTGGGAAAGATTGAAGGCAGGAGGAGAAGGGAATGACAGAGGAAGAGACAATTGGATGGCATCACCAACTTGAAGGACATGAGTTTGAGCGAGCTTCAGGAATTGGTGATAGACAGGGAAGCCTGATGTGCTGCAGTCCATGGGCTTGCAAAGAGTCAAACACGACTGAGTGACTGAACTGATACTGATACTGGTACTCATTGCCTCATTGAGATTAGCATCCAGCTTGGTAGTGAACTTATGAATTCTGGATTTGTTTGAAACATACTCAGAAAAACAATAGTAAAGTTTCTCCAAATCATGGTTGTTTATAACACACAGAGTGATATAATGATATAACACAATTATAGTCAATTGGTTACACATTTGTTTCAGATGATTGAATCCCTAAAGTACCACCAGCATTTCTAACTAGAAATATTTGACATATAGGGGTCATGTATACATTCATTCATTCCAACACAAGTCCTTCCGAAATAAGCTTAAAAATCACTTTTCCATCAAATTTTAAAGTATTTTTTTTAAATAATGAGCACCATACAACTATGTTGTTGCTGTTGCTCAGCTGCCCAGCCATGTCTGGCTCTGTGACCTCATGGACTGCACCATGCCAAGCCTCCCTGTCCCTCACCATCTCCCAAAGTTTGCCCAAGTTCATTTTCACTGCATCGATGATGCCATCCAGCCATCTCATCCTTTGACACCCTCTTCTCCTTCTGTCCTTGATCTTTCCCAGTGTCAGGGACTTTTCCAATGAGTCATCTGTTCACATCAGGTGACTAAAACACCTGAACTTCAGCTTCTGCATCAGTCATTCCAGTGAATATTCACGGTTGATCTCCCTAAAATTGACTGGTTTGATCTCCTTGCTGTCCAAGGGACTTTCTGGAGTCTTCTCCTACACTGCAATTCAAAGGCAAGAATTCTTTGACATTCTGCTTTCTTTACTGTCCAGCTCTCACAACCATACATGGCCACTGGGAAGACTATAGCCTAGACTATACAGACCTTTGTTAGCAGAATAATGCCTCTGCTTTTCAACACACTGTCTAGGTTTGTCATCGCTTTTCTGCCGTGAAGCAATCATCTGATTTCAAGGCTAGTCACCATCTGCAGTGATTTTGGAGCTGGAGAAGAGGAGATCTGGAGAAGAGGAGATCTGTCCTTACTTCCACCATTCCCCCTTCTATTTGCCATGCAGTAATAGGGCAGTAATTAATTTATATTTTATTGAAGGATAATTGCTTTATAGAATTTTGTTTTCTGTCAAACCTCAACATAAATCAGCCATAGGTATACGTATATCCCTTATCTTTTGAACCTCCCTCCCATCTCCCTCCCCAGCTCACCCCTCTAGGTTGATACAGAGACTCTGATTGTGTTTCCTGAACCATAGCGCAAACTCCTGTTGGCTATCTGTTTTACATGTGGTAATGTAAGTTTCCATGTTACTCTTTCCATACATCTCACCCTCTCCTCCCCTCTCCCCATGTCCATAAGTCTATTCTCTATGTCTGTTTCTCCATTGTTGCCCTGTATATAAATTCTTCAGTACCATTTTTCTAGATTCTGTATATATGTGTTAGAATATGGTATTTATCTTTCTCTTTCTGACTCACTTCACTCTGTATAATAGGTTCTATGTTCATCCACCTCATTAGAGCTGACTCAGATGTGTTCCTTTTTATGACTGAGTAATATTCCATTGTGTATATGTACCACCACTTCTTTTTTTTATTTATTATTATTTTTTATTAGTTTTGCCATACAATGACATGATATTGCCATGGGTTTACATATGCTCCCCCTCCAGAACCCCCCTCCCTCCTCCTTCCCCCCAGGAAATCTCGATGCACCAGCCCTGAGCATCAATCCTGGGCTGGCGATTGATTAGACTTATGATAATTAACTTGTTTCAGTGCCATTCTCCCATATCATCCCACCCTTACCCCCATCCACAGAGTCCATGAGTCTATTCTATACATCTGCGTTCCTTTGGCTGTCTCGCATGTTGGGTTCTCATTACTGTCTTTCTAAATTCCATATATATGTGTTAACATACTGTATTGTTGTTTTTGCTTCTGGCCTACTTCACTCTGGATAATGGGCTCTAGTTCCGTCCACTTGAGTAGAACTGATCCAAATGAATTTTTTTTAATGCTGAGTAATATTCCATTGTGTATATGTACCACAGCTTTCTTATCCATTCGTCAGTTGATAGGCATCTAGGTTGCTTCCATGTCCTGGCTATTGTAAACAATGCAGTGATGAACATTGGGGTACATGTGGCTCTTTCAATTCTGGTTTCCTCAGTGTGTATGCCCAGCAGTGGGATTGCTGGGTCATATGGCAGGTCTATTTGCAGCTTTTTAAGGAACCTCCACACTGTTTTCCATAGTGGCTGTACTAGTTTGCATTCCCACCAACAATGTAAGAGAATTCCCTTTTCTCCACATCCTCTCCAGCATTTATTGCTTGTAGACTTTTGGATGGCAGCCATTCTGACTGGTGTAAAGTGATACCTCATTGTGGTTTTGATTTGCATTTCTCTGATAACGAGTGATGTTGAGCATCTTTTCATGTGTTTGTTAGCCATTTTTATGTCTTCTTTGGAGAAATGTCTGTTAAGTTCTTTGGCCCACTTTTTGATTGGGTCATTTATTTTTCTAGAATGGAGCTGCAGGAGTTGCTTGTATATTTTTGAGATTAATTGTTTGTCCATTGCTTCTTTGGCTATTCTTTTCTCCCATTCTGAAGGCTGTCTTTTCACCTTGCTTATAGTTTCCTTTGTTGTGCAGAAGCTTTTCATTTTAATTAGGTCCCATTTGTTTATTCGTGCTTATATTTCCAATATTCTGGGAGGTGGGTCATGTAGATTATCTCAATAGATGCAGAGAAAGCCTTCGACAAAATTCAACATCCATTTATGATAAAAACCCTCCAAAAAGCAGGAATAGAAGGAACATTCCTTAACATAATAAAAGCTATATATGACAAACCCACAGCAAACATTATCCTCAATGGTGAAAAACTGATAGCATTCCCCCTGAAGTCAGGAACAAGACAAGGGTGCCCACTCTCACCACTACTTTTCAACATAGTTTTGGAAGTCTTGGCCACAGCAATCAGAGCAGAGAAAGAAATCAAAGAAATCCAGATTGGAAAAGAAGAAGTCAAACTCTCTCTGTTTGCAGATGACATGATCCTCTATATTGAAAACCCTTAAGACTCTACTAGAAAATTACTAGAGCTAATCAGTGAATATAGCAAAGTTTCGGGATACAAAATCAACACACAGAAATCCCTGGCATTCCTATACACTAACAATGAGAAAACAGAAAGAGAAAATAAGGAAACAATTCCATTCACCATCAAAACAAAAAGAATAAAATACTTAGGAGTATTTCTACCTAAAGAAACAAAAGACTTGTATATAGAAAACTATAAAACACTGATGTACCACCCCTTCTTAATTGATTCATCTGTTGATGGACATCTAGGTTGCTTCCATGTTCTAACTATTGTAAATAGTGCTGCAGTGAACAATGGGATACACATGTCTCTTTCAATTTTGGTTTCCTCAAAGTATATGCCTTTTCTTTTTTTAGTCTTAAGCTGGCTCATTCACTTTTCTCCTTCACCCTCATCAAGAAACTCTTCAGTTTCTCTTTGCTTTCTGCCATCATCCACATATCTGAGGCTGTTGATGTTTCTCCCACCTATCTTGATTCCAGCTTGTAACTTATCCAGCCTGACATTTCTCCTGATGTGCTCAGTGTATAGGTTAAACAAACAGGTGACAGTGGACAGCCCTGTTGTACTCTTTTCTTGATCTTGAACCAATCAGTTGTTCCATAAAGGGTTCTAACTGTTGCTTCTCGACCCTCAGTAGACAGTTAAGATGGTCTGATATTCCCATCTCTCTAAGAGCTTTCCACAGTGTGCCATGATTTACACAGTCAAATGCTTTAGTGTAGTTGATGAAACAGAAATAGATGATTTTCTGAAATTCCCTTGCTTTCTCTATAATCCAGCAAATGTTGGCAGTTTGATCTCTAGTTCCTTTTCTAAAACCAGCTTGGATGTCTAGAAGTTCTTAGGTTCACATAATGCTGAAGCTTAGCATGCAAGATTTTAAGCATGACCTTACTAGCATGGGAGATGCGTGCAGTTGTCCAATGGTTGGCACATTCTTTGGTACTACCTTTCTTGGAAATTGGGATGAGAATTGACCTTTTCCAGTCTTGTGGCCACTTCTAGGTCTTCCAGATTTGTTGGCATAATGCATGCAAAAGCTTGATGTCATCCTCCTTTAGGGATTTGAATAGTTCTACTGGAATTTCATCACATTCACTAGCTTTATTAATAGCAATGCTTCTTAAGGCCCACTTGACTTCACACTCCAGAATCTCTGGCTCTGGGTGACCACACCATTGTAGCAATCTGGTTCATTAAGATCTTTTTTGTACAGTTCTTCTGTGTATTCTTTCAATTTATTCTTGATCTCTTCAGCATCTGCTAGGTCTCTACCATCTTTATCCTTTATTGTGCCCATCTTTGAGTCAAAAACTCCCTTGATGTTTAGGAAAGATGAGCTCTCTTATCTTTCCCCTTTTGTTGTTTGTTCCTCTATTATTAAACACTGTTCATTAAAGAAGGCCTTCTTGTCTCTTCTATCTATTATTTGAAACTCTGCATTTAATTGGATGTACCTTTCCCTCTCTCCCTTGCTATTCACTTCTCTTCGTTCCTCTGCTACTCGTAAGGCCTCCTCAAATAACCACTTTACATTCTTGTTTTTCTTTTTCTTTGGGACGGTTTTGTTCACGACATCCTGTACAATATTATGGACTTCTGTCCATAGTTCTTCAGGCATACTTTTGTGTAGATCTAGTCCCTTAAATCTATTCATTACCTCTACTGTGAATTCATATGGGATTTAGTTTAAGTAGTATCTTCTGGCTTAGTGTTTTTCCTGGTTTTCTTTAGTTTAAGCCTAAATTTTGCTCTGAGAAGCTGATGATCTGAGCCACAGTCAGCTCCAGGTCTTGTTTTTACTGATTATATACAGCTTCTCCATCTCTGGCTACAAAGAATGTAATTGATTTGATTTTGGTGTTGACCATTTGGTGATGTCCACATGTAAAGTAATCTCTTGTGTTGTTGTAAAAAAAGTATTTGCTATAACTAGTGCATTCTCTTGGCAAAATTCAGTTATCCTTTGCCCTGCTTCATTTTGTTCTCCAAGGACAAACTTGCCTGTTACTCCAGGTATATCTTGACTTTCTACTTTTGCATTCCAGTCAATGATGAATAGAATATCTTATTTTGGTGTTAGTTCTGGGAGGTCTTCTACGTCTTCAAAGAGCTGATCAACTTCAGTTTATTCAGCATCGGTAGATAGTAGGAACATAGTCTTGGATTACTATGATATTGAATGGTTTGCCCTAGAAACAAACCAAGATCATTCTGTAATTTGGAGGTTGCACCCAAGTACTGTATTTCACTCTTTTGTTGATTATTAGGGCTATTTCATTTCTGCTATGGGATTCATGCCCACAGTAGTAAATATAATGCTCATGTGAATTAAATTCACCCATTTCCGTCATACACCTATACATATGTCATACAACTATATACACACATGCATCATATAATACACGCATCACACCATAAAACTACATACATCATACATATATACATCATACAACTATGCAACCATATAAAATATTCTAAAACTAATAAAAATTTCCATTTTGTCCACTCTGCTAGGATCTTCTTATATAATTTCTGTCTTATCTGAAGATAAAGGAAAGTAAGTGTGTGGATTTTGATGTCAGTAAAGGTTTCAGTCCAATCAGTAGAAGGCTATTTTCAACATATTTAATTTATGAGACATTGTTATTGTTCCTGTTCCAGCCTGCAATGTAGGGAGTAAATTTATATGTTGTTAATTACTGAAAAGTGCAGTACTTTTCTCTTGCTGGCAAGTCCATGATAGCAGCCCTGCAGCCCCAAGCCCTCTACATTTCTTGGTTAGAACATCTGCAAGTAGTCACATTGCTGGATTTTCTAAAATATATTTTGCAGTGAACAAACTAACTGGCTTTAAAAAAATGATTGAAACAATTTTGTTTTAAGACCTATCCATATTATTTTAGTGACTTAAATATTAAAAATGCAATACAGTGTAGGCATTAAATGATAAGATAAAAGATTAAATGATAGTAATGATAAAATATTTACAATAAATGACACTAATGATAAAAGATAAAATTTTTCCTCTATCAAAAAATTCTAGTTCTTAGAATCTAACATGAGGATTCCAAAAATTTAGGGCTTTATAGTTTTAGCTTTGTCATTTCTATGTGGCTTTGTCATTTCTATTTTTCAATTTAAAAGTAGAATGTTAAACTGTTTTTAAATTTTATTTTAAAATGGAAACATATAACAGTGGTTAGAAACAGGAAGTATAAAGCAGAACCTTGAAATCTCTGAAAATAGGCCAAAAAAGAAAATTCTGTAAATTCTATATTGTGATATAGCATCTGTCATCTGATTGTTCTGCTCCCTAAAAATAAATTTGACAGTGGAGACCCATGGAAAGATGCTTAACACATTCGTTGAGAGTAAGCATAGCAGTCAATTCAGCAAGAAGGGATAATTGCTATTTTAAATGAGTGCTTGGTAAGTATGGAGTTTCAAGTGGTCTAAATCTGAATGTGTACTTCTTTGACAAATCCTTGGTGATAAATTCATTAAATAATCATTCTTGCTACAGTATATACACAGCACTGGAACAGATCCTGAAAGGCTTTTATTGTGTCAGTGGGTGTGTGTGTGTGCAACTAAAAAGAGGAAGAGTTGGTTGGGAGCAACAAAGTGAAAAACACTTTTTTATGCGCAAACATGTCTTCACAGTCAGTTTCAGAATCAGGAACAAGGTTAAGCTCACAAAATAGAAAAAGAAATCTTAAAGCAATGTATTACAGAGGCCAAAACTTTATCAAAGTAACACTATCAAATGATGTGTTTTACGGTTTTCAGTAGACATGTGGACAGATAGTTTAAATGTTCTGGTTAACCTTGTTCTTTAGAACTAGATGGACTAGAAGATATTTACTGATGTTTATTCTGACTTTTGGACCACTTACTAATATTTGTTCTCAGTATTTACAATGAAAATGGAAAGAAAGTAATCAAGAGTAAATTAAATAAAATAAGACATTTTGACTTACTGTGTGAGATTGTAGTAAGTGTGTTTGCATGCAGCATAAATGTGAACGTTTGCCTGAAGGGGAGTGGGGGTGTCAACTACATCAAACTCACTGGGCACAGGACTCCTTATTCACCAAAAATCTCTTCTTCTGAGAGATTACATCAGTGTGTCCAGTGGAATAGTATAGCTGGTAGCTTTTAGTTATTGAAAGTAGTTAATGTTTTTAGGAAGACTGATAATAAAATGCAAAGTATCTTTGAGAGTTGACTCCAGAACATAGATTTATTCTGCCTCAGGCAGTAGTGACAATGGTTAGAATTTTTTACCTAACTTGGGCCATTTTTTTTCGTGGAGGAAAATAAAGTCACAATAAAGAGGAAAAGGAGAGATAAAGGGAATTAATTCAAATTTCATCTTAATTATCTTCAAGCTCAAAGCTTGTTTATATAACAGAGTTGTTTCTTTAAATGTTACACACTCTCCAGCAATACTTCAAAGGAACATTATTTCTATCACACATAACAAATATTTTTGAGATGAAAGAAAATTATAGTGTGAGTGGAAGAACATCATTAGTCACCTCTACTACCTGAAAATTCACTTTGAAAAACATTTCTTTGAAAGGCAGTAGAACAGGACAGATCCTTTAAGTCCCCTGTCACGTGAGCATCTATATCTCTTAGAAGAGGCTGCAAACAACCAAGTTCTCACCCCTAGCAGACTTCCATTGCAGACAGCATTATCAAGATATCTTTTCAGTTATACTCTTTTTAAAAAACATTTTATTGAAGTGAAGTTTATTTGCAGTTTTGTTCATTTCAAAGTTACAGCAAAAGTGATTTAGTTATACACATTTATATATACTCTTTTTCAAATTTTTTCTAAGTTTATTCAAGGTATTAAATACAGTTCCCTGTGCTACGCAGCAGGTTCTTGTTATTTACCTACTTTATATATATTAGTGTGTATCTGTTAATCCAAAACTCCTAATTTATCCCTCACTCCCTCCCTTTGGTAACCATGTTTGCTTTCTATGTCCATGACTCTTTTTGAAAGTGAAAGTGAAAGTCACTCAGTCATGTCCAACTCTCTGTGACCCCATGGAATTCTCCAGGCCAGAATACTGGAGTGGGTGGCCTTTCCCTTTTCCAGGGGATCTTCCCATCCCAAGGATCGAACCCAGGTCTCCTGCATTCCAGCTGGATTCTTTACCAGCTGAGCTACAAGGGAAGCTCAAGAATACTGGAGTGGGTAGCCTATCCTTTCTCCAGAAGATCTTCCCAACCCAGGAATCAAACCAGGGTCATTGCATTGCAGGCAGATTCTTTACCAACGGAGTTATCAGTGAGTCTATTTCTGTTTTCAAAATAAGTTAATTCATATCATTCATTAGATTACACATAAAAGCAATATCATATGATATTTGCCTTTACCTTTCTGACTTAATTCACCTAGTTTAATAATCTCCAAGCCCATTTATGTTGCTGCAAATGACATTATTTCAGTTATAATCTTGATCCAATCTTTTAAGCAATTGCACTGTAATTTGTATCTGTATAATTTAGTTTATATTACAAAATATTATGACATCAAGAGTGACATGGGAATTCTGTTGTACTAAGACTTGCAATAGAATCAACTCTGTTTATTTTGCAGAACGTTCCAAAGTTGTTGGGATCAGGACCATTGCATCCTGTCTAGTAGATGGATAAGGCTATCTTATAACTTTCATGAACCCAGAGTACTTTTCCCTTTGAGGGACACCTTACTCTCCCCAAATTAAAATGATTCTTTATGACCATGTTAATATAAAGATATGTGTGCATACTAAGGCACTTCAGTCTTGTCTGACTCCTTGTGACCCTATAAACTGTAGCTCACCAGGCTACTCTGTCCATGGGGTTCTCCAGGCAAGAATATAAAGACAGATGTAATCTAATCTGGATTTATTGTTATTTATTTATATTTATGATATTAATTGTAAACAAACTAAAATCAAAATATTTTCATGAGCCATTAAATGTATCATAGGACTTAAGCTGTACACCTGCTGTGTCTACTGGATAAACTGTCCCTGTAAGTAAAATATGTCTTTATTACATCAGATTAGGAATTTCAGATGTGATCCTTAGATCCAGTAAACCTCCATGCAGAATTTGATTCATTCATAATTATCCATATCACTGAGGACTCATTAATTGTCTGGAGGTACCTGCACTAACCAACCAGGAGGCAGGAGATTCCCTCCCCTTGTTCAATGAGAACAGTTCAACTTTAATATGTTTTATATTTAGGACTCCTTGGTGATATTTAATTTGGAAAATGGAGATATCGCTTTAAAAAAATGGAAAATCATTGTTAGAGAATTATTCATGATTAGAGGTCTACTGTTGTATTTCAAAGTAACTTTTAATTAAGTTGATCTTTGTAAACATCTTGGAATTTTCTGAGCAGTATGTGCTCACACTTCTTGACTGCTATCCACAGAAGTACATTACTCTTACCAGGAAGAGACAAGTGGAGACAATGACAACACCAGTTCATGGCTTTAAACTCCTCACGCTTCGCTTTATTAACAAAACATTTTTGCCAGACCTTTTCAGCATTGCAGCTATCTGAATTTTATTGTCTGTGTAAACTAAGGTAGTGTAACTACTCTTACTTTATTTCTCAATATCCAGTCTTAGTGAAAAGGGAAAGTGAAGTCACTCAGTCATGTCCAACTCTGTGTAACCCCATGGACTATAGCCCACCAGGCTCCTCTGTCCATAGGATATTCCATGCAAGAGTACTGGAGTGGGTTGCCATTTCCTTCTCCAGATTTTCCCAACCCAGGGATCAAACCCAGGTCTCTATGGGTTCTACATTGTAGGCAGAGGCTTTACCATCTGAGCCACCAGGGAAGTCTTAGTGAAACAATGCAAATCTGTGTATCATAGCTGATTGCATTTGTCAGCTGTTTGGTGTTTTTGTCAGTTTTATTTTTTTAACTACCCTATTTTGGAAATTGCACTGAAGCCTTGACTTAACTGTGTTATTAGCTTGAAGTTCTGAAGAACAATCTAGTAGCAAGAGATTATTAGAAGAGATAAAAGATGCAAAATGGAAGATAGGGTGACAAATATGTGAAACCTTAAGGATTTTTAGCTTCTATTAATTTATATGTACTTGATACTTACAAGCTTGTGTGACACTATGATTTATAAAAAAAATAAAAAATAAAAATTAAAAAAAATAATAAATATATCTTTGGTGTTTATCCCCAGTTCTGGCACAGAGCTTCCTTAGAAGCTTCCTTGGAATTTCCTAAGCTATGAGGATGTCCTGACAGTCATCCTAAGTCTCTTCCCACCACAACTGAGTTTAAGTTAATGCAGCTACTTTGGGTGAGAGACTGGTTGCTGGGGGAATCAAACAAAGACAGAGGGCTGGAGCTTTAAGTCCCAACCCTGGGGAAGGGGCTGGAGATTGAATCCCCCACCAATGGCAATGATTTGGTCAACTAGGCCTATGTAATAAGCCTCCAAAAAGATTCAAAAAGAGGGAGTTCAGACAGTTTCTAGATCAATGAGCCAGAACGTGTGTTATGTACCACACTGCCAGGACCCAAACTCCACCAAGAAAGAAGCTCCTTTGGGATCTTGCCTGAAGTATCTCTTTGATTTGTATCTTTAAATATCTTTGCAATAATTTGATTATGTGGTGAGTAAACATGTTTCCGAAGTTCTGTGAGCTGCTCTAGAAAGTTAATTGAAGACAGGTTATAGGAACCCCTGATTTATAACTAGCTGATCAGAACCATGGGTAACAACCTGGACTTTTGCTCCTGGCAGCTGAAATGAGAGCAGTCTTGTGGGACTAATCCTTTGACCTGTGGTCTCTGATACTATACAGATAGTGTCAGAATTGAGTCAAGTTATAGAACACCCAATTTACGTCAGAGCATTGCCACCCCCTCACACACACACCGGAACTGGATGTGGCATTGTTAGCTTGTATATGTTGTTATAAGTCAGAGGATTTAGAAGAGATCCAGGGACTCAACATGTTGTAGGAAACACTGACCAGGTGAAAGGTGACCTTGACTCTGTCACTAGTAGTTACTCCTGCGTTAGTCACTTAGTCCACAGACTTCTACTTCCTTGCTTGTAAAATCCATTCATGCAAAGATGAAAATAAGAAAGAGACTAGCAGTGCTGCAGACAGGATGATCTGAGAGTATTCCTAATATTAAAACTTAGAAACACTAGATAAAAAATAACAAATATCCTTATCCATACTTAGCTGTGTGAGCAAGAGGTTAAGAGCAGTCTCCATAAATCAAAAAGAAAGAGAGGACCTTAAGCCAGGGAAGCTGGCCTGTGAATTGACAGGTGGCTTCCCTGAGAGCTGGTCATTGTTATCACCTAGTGGGTGCCCATGCCTATTCAGGAAAGGAGACAGGGCAACTGGCCTGCCTGGGACAAGGAGTTAAACATCTTATCCCTCCCTTTAAGAGAGTGGTGTTGGGGTGGGTTGGGTGGGGGGTTGGTCTTTAAAATGTTTCCTGAGAAATTTAATCATAGTTCTGTACTACACTCCAGTTGTAGGCTCAAATTTGTCTTATCTGCGTGAAATACATTCCCCTAAGTTAAGAAACATTATTTGTTCCAGGCCAGTCTTAACCCCAGGGAACTAAGATCCCACATGCTGTGGAGCCAGGCCTGCCAGCTGCCACTACTGAGCCTGAGTGCCAAAGTGAGAGAGTTCATGCACCACATGAAAGATCCAGGCTACCACAACTAAGACCCAAAGACATAGATACATATTAAAAAAAAAAAAAAACAACTCAGGAACGAAACTATAAAAATTCAGAACCCATTCTCTGGTTCCTACTGATTTGTATTTCTTGCAAACAAGGGCTTCCCTGATGCCTCAGGTGGTAGAGTCCACCTGAAATGCTGGAGACCTGGGTTCAATCCCTGGGTCAGGAAGATCCCCTGAAAAAGGAAATGGCAACCCATTCTTGCCTGAAAAATCCCATGGACAGAGGATCCTGGCAGGCTACAGTTCATGTGGTCGCAAAGAGTCAAACACAACTGAGCAATTTCACTTTCTTTCCTTGCAAACAAAGAAAAGCATGTAGAAAAATGAAGACTTTGGATCCAAGAAAACAGCTTCCAGAACGGAATTATGTTGAGTGGTGGCAGAAGTTAGTATAGTTCATGACTTGATGTTTACATAGCCAAAATTATTCAGCTATATTACGGAAATAGAAGGAAGGAATGTGTGGCTAGAGGAAGCATAAGGAGAGATTTGTAAGAAAGGTACATTTCTTAATTTCCATAGGAGAGAGTCAATAAATAATATCCATATATTTAAAAATAATAATAAAGTCAATTATAACATATGTTTGGCAATACAAAAGTAAATTACAAAATAAATGTCTCAATGAGCTATAAATAGTTTATCTGTAGAGGAAGAATTGGAGTGAAATATTATAGCATGTACACTTGGAATTCCACAGTAATAGATGACAAAAAGTGGGGAAGGCTAACTGTACAGAATTCATAAGAATGACTCCTTAGATTTAGGGAAGTCAGTGTTGAGTAACAGCAGAGACAGTACCTCTAAATAAACTAATACCATATTTGTTTTCAATCAAAATAATACAAACCAGAAAAAAAAAATGAAACACATCATGTAAAGGAGAAAAATAGAAAAGAAAAAAGCCCTGTCAATCTAGGATTATATACTCAGCTAAGTTACTTTTCAAGAGAAAGGATATAAGTTCTGACAGATATAAGGATATAAGGATACAAGTTCTGATGAAATTTACTACAAATATTCCCAAACAACTAGAAAATTTACTTACTCAAGAAGAAAATTAGGTTTAAAATGCCATGAGATACAAGAATAAATGATGATTGAATAAATCAACAAATATGCACAGGGAGCTAAATAAACATAATTATAATAATATTAACTTAAGGGCTTTTAACATCTAGGTGGAATGGAAAAGTGAGGAACCATGACTGGAAAGATGAAAGGAGATGATAAACATTTAGCAACAGATCAGAGCATGTTTAGTAAAAATTTAAGTGTAAACTTGAAAAATGCAAGTAGAATGTATAACTTCTAAACCCATGCAAATAGGGGTAGAGGGAGATGGCAGTAGGATATATGAATAGGGAAAACTTAATTAATATGATACAAAGCAGAAAATTTTTAAAAAGGCAAAGAAAAAAAGCATGGTTCATATTACGTACATAAAAAGATAATAGAAATGAATAGTAATTCACTATGTAACTAATCACAATTAATGTATCTGAATTAAACTTGAAGTTTAATGACAGAACTTGTTAAAATTGACTCAAAAGAGCAAAATTCAACGTTTGGGATTTACAAAGGTGTGTCTAAAGTCAAAGAATGGTTGGAAGAAAATGGATAGAAAAAATAGATAACAGAAAAATAAATCACAAAAGAAAGTTGGTATTAATATATTAACATGAAGCAAAACTGACTTTATGAGAGAAATAATTACAAAGGGTGAAGAGAAAATGGAAAAACTCACCTAAAAGTTAAATTAATTCTAAATATGTATGCACCATTGTCTTCCACAATATAAACAGTACAATAATTTGAAAGCAAGATAGAGAAATCTACATTAAAGAGATTAATACATCCCTGTCAGTACTTGTGTAATCAAGTAAACAAAAATTTTTAAACAAGATGCAAATAATGCAATAAATGACTTTATCTAATTTGCCATTTTTAAAGGAGGATACTGGAGACATTGTACAAACATTATGATCCCTCCATCAAAAAGATGCTTGAGCTATTATGGTCCTGAGAGATAAACTCATCTATCCAGGCACTGCCTATATATACCCTTGTTTTCTACAAATGTTATGGATATTTTATATGTAAATCAACACATGAAAAAGATTTGTTATTGGCCAGTCACTCAGTTGTGTTCAACTCTTTGTGATCCCATGGACCACAGCATGCCAGGCTTCCCTGTACTTCACCATCTCCTGGAGCTTGCTCAGACTCATTGAGTCAGTGATGCCATCCAATCATCTCATCCTCTGTCATCCCCTTCTCCTCCTGCCTTCAATCTTTCCCAGCATCAGGGTCTTTTCTAATGAGTCAGCTGTAAGATTGTGAAGCCCCAATTCAAGATCAGACAAAAAAGATGTGGGGTACACAAGTGTTCAAATTTATAATGGCCTCAATTCTCTTTTACATACATAGATGTTTTATAATTTAAAACTGAGACTCTCTAAAGTGTTCATGAGTAGCTTTCACAATTTCTGATCTACTTCAAAAGGCAGAAATTGCATATTTCACACAAGTTTTTTCTGCCTCTAACTTTTCCCTTGCATTTTTTTCTATCCTGTTGTTTGTTTTCAGAATTCTCTATAGCTGCCCACTCCATTCCTATATTGTGACTCTTTCTTGAATATGTTCTAGTCAGGCCTTCTACCGTAGCATTGCTCTTGTCACAGATGACAGTGATTTATGCATCACCAACAGCCTTCTCGTGGTGTCTAGCACTGTGGCCCTCCCTGTCCTTCTCAAGCTGCCTATTCTGTTCACTAGACTCTCAAGACCCCTCTGCAGGCTTTCTGACTGCCCTAATGGCCCCTATTTCTGAGTCTCTTTCAGTGGTTTCTCTTCATCTTTCTGAATTCAATATCAGAATGCCCCAGAATTGCATCATTCATTACCTCTCATCTTATACTAAGTTCCTATATTATCATATTCATTCTATGATTTTATTTAAGAAAAAACAAACAAAAATGAACAGAAGTGTATGCACATGTCTACCGTGTGTATTCACGGGAGATCCCAAGGTAAAAAATGAATAACTCAAAGCGGTGGCTTAGTGCTCTGGCTTAAGGTCCAGCTTCAGTGAAAGACAGAAGGTAAAAAGCTGTGGAGGAAGACAGTTATGGGGAGGTTACCAGAAAAAGCACAGTTAACAAGAGTAAGATCTATTATATAGATTGAAGTGAGTACCTTCTTTGATAAAAGTACAAACTTGTGTCTGGGAATGAACTTTTGTCCTTCATGGTAGGAAAGCAGGAGAGGGACACCTGTATAAATTCAGGTATAGTCAAATAAGGGGAAGGTAGGGAGATTTTCTTGTGTCTGCTTCTACTCAGTTCCTTCAGCTCAAAATAATCCTATGTCAGAGTGGCATAATTTGGGGGTGCCATATTTGTCTACCTTTCATTTCTAGCCTTTGAAACTTCCCCAAGAAGTCTCACAGACCAGAAGTTGAGTTGGTAGATTGCTCCATATCTCATTGAACCTGTCTTTTAGTCCTGAAAATAGGTCAGTTCAGTGAAGCAGTTGTGTCTCCTTTCAGGAGGTGATGGTGAACAAGGTCTCCTATCAAAGTTAGGCCTCTAAGGTGCTAGAAATCTGGTATTTAATAAGAAAAACTTCTATGGAGACAAAAAGAAAACAACTTAATGATTGAAAAACATTACAAGCCAGTTTCTGAGTCTGTAGAGCAGCCTGTCATGAGAAGTTAAGATGTTGGGCTGAAAGCACCTTTTGAAGTTTGGATACTTCTGGTGATTTCCTTGGGTCTTCCTAAACTTTCTGAGGAGTCATAGCAGCAGGGACAATGACTGTGCATACATAACTATTGCTGTGATTTATCTGGAATTTATATCAAGTTGTTTCAGGTTTCTGCTTTCAAGACTTTAGGGAAGGGGCAGTTTTTATTCTCAGTGATTTCAAGGCAGAAAAGTGGAAGAAAATTGGAAAAAGTTTTAAAGTAGTAGTCAGATGTTGGAGGATCTAGAATTCCATATCCTGTTTAGTTTATAGGTAAATGAACAAGACTAGAATCTGATATCCATAAGGATGTACTACAAAAGTGATTCACTCACTGCAGACAGACTTGCTCCCTCTGGGTCCCCAGGTGGACAGAACCATCCCAGACAATGGCTAAGAGAGGTTACAGCTGTGTTGTAGGGCTGCTTCAAGACCTGCAGCCGGACCAAGGTCAGCATGCCTGTCTCCAAGGCTGGGGACAGCACATCTCCTGGAGAGTCCTTGTGGAGGCAGGAGTGGTCCAAGCCTGTGGCTGAGAGAGGCTGGTGCCAAGTTACAGGGCCATTTCTGTATCTGCAGTCGGAACAAGATAAGAGATCCTGCCTCTATAGCCTAGACAGGCATGGCTCCTTGTTGGTCCTTGGATGGGTAAGAGTGGTCCCTCCCCAGGATGAGAGCAGCAGAAACCAGGTCATGAACCACCTCAGAATCCACAGATTGGACAGTGGGTCTGTTTCTGGGGCATAGGTTGATGTGACCACTGAGAGGTCTCTTGGCAAAAGGTGCTGGTGGCAGGACCAAGACCACATGGGTCTGTATCTCAACCCACAGCAGGGAAGAACTGTCTCTGGGTCTGTAACTGGGACCACAGTTGAAAATCCTGCCACCTGGCCATGGGCCTGCCTTCTTCAAATGGCCGTCCTCATTCCTGAGTGACACTAGGGTTTCACAATCTGTTTCCTGTATTTCAAATTTCCTACAAAGCCATTTTAAAGTATTTATTTGTTTGGCTGCCCTAGGTCTTAGCTGCGGCGTGTGGGATCTAGTTCCCTGATCAGAGATAAAGCCCAGGCCCCCTGCATTGGGAGCATGGAGCCTTAGCTACTGGACTATCATGGAAGTCCCCACAAAGGCATCTTAATGGGTAGCTGTCAAGTTGTTGTTGCTGGGCAGGGGATATCTATTCCACTATCTCTAGAGCGCTGACATCACTCCATTCCTCAGCTTTCAATACTATTTATACTGTGTGATTCCAAACTGTGTAACTCCAGTCTTACATATCCAACTACATACTCCTCATCTTTACTTGGGTATGAAACAGACATCACAAGCTTAGTATTTCCAAGATCAAACCTTAAAATCCAAAACACCTGTCCAAAGAAAACCCTGATATATCTCTCAAAGCCTCGTCTTTGAAATAAACCTACTCCATCCATCTCTTCCTCAAGGACAAAACCTTGATGTCAATCTTGTCTCCTCTCTTTCTCTCAACTTGTCACTGTTATGTAAATAAACTTTATTTTTGACACATACTCTAAATCCAGCCTCTTTTTGTTTCTCTCTTATGACATACTAGACAAAGCTTCTATATCTCTTCCTCATGTTGCAGTAGTCTCATAGCGAGTCTATCCATTTCCACTTCTCCCTCCCTAAGTTCGATTCCCCCCACATATCACACAGTGCTCAACCTTCAGATATAAATCTACTTGTATTTCTACCATGATCAAAACCCTTTGGTAGATTCCAACCAAGCTCAGAAAACTTCCTTCAGTTTCACCACAGCTTACAAGACCTACATAATCTGACACCTACTGTTTCTCTGACCTCTTTCTCATCACTCTGCTTCTCACTTGGTCTGCTGCAGCAACAGTGGCCTCTTAGCTAAACCACATCCATTTGCAGCAGCACTTGCTGTTTTCTGTCGGGACTGCCCTTTCTCAACGGGTGGATCACTCTGTCTCTTCAGTCACTTCTTCAAAGAGGCCTTCCCCAACCACTCACTGAAATGCAAACCCCTCCCCAATGACTCTCCAGACCATTATCCTGATTAGCTGAACTTAATAGCTCTTATCTTTACCTAATGATCAGATAAAGCATTTTCTTGTGTTTTTTTCTTTTTAATATTCTGTCTCCAACCTCCCCCCTCCCACAAAATGCAGGAACTCCATAAGTGAGAGATCTTTATTTACTTACTGTTTTACCCCTAGTAACTAGTAAGAACCAGAAACATAATCAGAGACCAATAAGTATTTGTTTAGTGACTGCTGAATTAATAAATTTGGACTTTGCCTAATTTACTGGCAGACATTACTAATTGGATAAAAAAAATCAACTGGTATTTTGTTTTCTTCAGATATACAGCAGGGGTGGAATTGCTTGATCATATGGTAGTTACATTCTTAATTTTATGAGGAAATTCTTTTTTAGTGGCTGAACCCATTTAAATTCTTACCAATAGTGTAACAGTGTTCCCTTTTTTCCACATTCTCAAAAAGACACATGGATCCTGATATTCACAGCAGAATTATTTAAAATAGTCAAGATATGGAAGCAACCTAAGTGTCCACCAACAGATGAATAAAGAAGTTGTGAGATACATATAAAATGAAGTATTACTCAACCATATAAAAGAAGAAATCTGTCATGTGCAACAACATGGATGGATCTAGAGAGGGGTATGCTTAGTAAAATAAGTCAGAGGACAAATACTCCATATTATTATTTACATGCAGAACACAGAAATATTAAACAAATGAATATATATATAATAAAATAGACTCACAGATAAAGAGAAAAAAACTGATAGTTACTAGTGGAGAAGAGGAAGGGGGAGGTGGATAAGAAGTACAAACTATTATATATAAAATAGATAAGCAAGAAGAATATACTCTATAGCACAGGGAAATATAGCCATTCATTTGTAATAACTCTAAATGACATATAATCTATACAAATATTAAAGCACTATATTACTATGTTATATTACATTATATACCTTACAAAAGTATAAAATGTCAACTATTCTTCAATTTTAATTAAAAAAAAAGAAAATACCACTTGGAAATGAGTGTACAAATGTGAAGCTGTCTTTTTTTTCCCTTTTAATTGGAAATATTTAGATCCTTCTGAAATATTTAGAAGAAATAAAATTATATTGAAAGACACAGGCATTCCTGCTCTGATGGCTGAAATTTGTAATAAGTGTCATAGAGCAGATAATCAGAGTTAAATGTCAGAGGAGAAGAGGTCTGTGTTAGATACAGCAACTAAGGTGGTCCTTGAGATGAAGCTGAGTGGCAAGTAGAATGATCCTACTCATCTAGGAGTTGGAGGACAGGCATAACAATCAGCAGGAGGAGGAAACCCACTCAGTATTCCAGGAGGAGCTCAGTGTGCTGAAGCAACAGAGAGGAAGAGAGTGTGGCAGGCACAGCTTGAGTAAATGGAATATTGTAGGAGATGACATCACAAAGGCACACTTCACAAGGAGCTTCTCAGCCATGGTAAAGAATTTGAATGTGATTCTGAGTGAAAAAGGAAGTCATAGAAATGTTTTCTTAGGGGATAGTGTTAAATCTGATATGAAAAACTACCATGATAGGAATAAGTGCAGGTTATTAAGGAAATAACTTGAGAGGGAAGCCAAGACAATCAAGAAAACGTCCTAGGTACTAATCACTGGATCAAGAATAGTTCAGAGAGATTAAAGCAGAGAATGTAGGGAGGGATGGAGTCTGTAAAAGTAACCAAAGGTCAGATCATAAAGCCTAGTAGAAAAGCCACAGCAAAAGCCATGCAATTCTTTAGTTAGTAGTCATGTACAGATGTAAGAGTTGGACCGTAAACAAGGCCGAGTGTCAAAGAATTGATACTTTCAAACTTTGGTGCTAGAAAAGACTCTTGAGAGTCTCTTGGACTGCAAGGAGATCAAACCAGTCAATTCTAAAAGAAACCAACCCTGAATATTCATTGGAAGGACCGACGCTGAAGCTAAAGCTCCAGTACCTTGGCCACCTGATGCAAAGAACTGACTCATCAGGAAAAGGCCCTGATGCTGGGAAAGACTGAGGGCAGGAGAAAGGGACAATAGAGAATGAGATGTTTGGATGACATCACCAACTCAAGCGACATGAATTTGACCAAACTTTGAAAGACAGCAAAGGACAGGGAAGCCTGGCATGCAGTCACAAAGTTTGTCACACTGCATGGAGTCACAAAGTTTGACATGACTGAGTGACTGAGCCACAACAAATTCTTTAGGTAAGTGGAGTGCCATTGAAAGAAGATCCCTTTAGGAGACTTCTGATATCATTTGATCAAGAAATAATGCATTGAACTGAGGTTTTAAAAAAGAGGGAATGAAGAAATGTGGATAGATTAAGGTAAGCAAACAGGAAAATAGTAGAATTTGATGACTGCTTAGATGTGGAAAATACTATAAACAGAAAGGAGTTAAAGACCAGGACCAAATTTTCTCTTGAAAATGTTATGGCAGAACACAACTACTTATATCTACTTTTCTTTAGCTTCCACTGAAATAAAACTAAGGGAATCTTTTAAAAGTATGAAACTGTTAAAAACTAGGGAAGAATGTAAAAAACTTATATTTGAAAAGCAGATACAGATGTGGGAATTGAAGAAAGTTAAAAAAGCTGACATCTACTTTTGTAGTAGGAAAAGCAAAGAAACCATTCAATTTCCAGCAAGGAATTCCCAGAACTCCAACCTTTGGAGGTGGGCATGTAGGTAGTAGTGAAAGTTCTGGAACTCGTTGAAACCTATTTCATAAGAAGTTGAGCTTTCAGACCATATCACATTTGAACATTCTGAGAGAAAAGTCAACAAATGTGCAAATTGCACTGAGAGGAAATTTTCTAAGCACGTAATTTTTGTTCAGTCCCAAAGTCATGTCCAATCTTGGCAACCCCATGGACTGCAGTACATCAGCTTCCTTTGTCTTTCATTATTTCCTGGAGTTTGCTCAAATTTATCAGTGATGCTATCTAACCAACTCACCTCTGCTGCCCCCTTTTCCTTTTCCCTTAAATCTTTCCCAGCACCAGGATCTTTTCCAGTGAGCTGACTCTTCTCATCAGGTAGCTAAACTATTGGACCTTTAGCTTCAGCATCAGTCCTTGCATTGAATATTCAAGATTAATTTCCTTTAGGATTGACATATTTGATGTCCTTGCTGTTCAAGGGACCCTCAAGAGTTCAGCACCAAAATTTCAAAGCATCAGTTCTTTGGTGCTCAGTCTTTTTTATGGTCCAACTCTTGTATCCATACTTGGCTACTGGAAAAATCATAGCTTTGACTATACAGACCTTTGTGGGCAAAGTGATGTCTCTGTTTTTTCATATGCTGTCTTGGTTTGTCATAGCTTTCCTTCCAAGAAGCAAGAGTCTGAATTTCATGGCTGCAGTCACCATTGAGACTGATTTTGGAGGCTAGGAAAATAAAATCTGTCATTGCTTCTATTCTCTCCCATTCTATTTGCCATGAAGTGATAGGACGAGATTCCATAATTATAGTTTTTTTTAATGTTGAGTTTCAAGCCCGTTTTCACTCTTATCAAGAGACTCTTTAGATCCTCTTTACTTTCTGCCATTAGAGTGGTATCGTCTACATATCTGAGGTTGTTATTTCTCCCAGCAATCTTGATTTCAGCTTGTGATTCATCCAACCCCACATTTCACATTATGTACTTTGCATATAAGGTAAATAAGTGGAGTGACAATGTACAGCCTTGTACTCCTTTCCCAATTTTAAATCAGTCAGTTGGTCCATGTCTTCTACTAACTGTTGTTTCTTGACCCACATACAGGTTTCTCAGGAGACAGGCAAGGTAGTCTTGTACTCCCATCTCTTTAAGAATTTTCCAAAGCTCCTTGTGATCCACAGAGTCAAAAGCTTTAGTGAAGTCAATGAAGCAGAATTTCTGGAATTCCCTTGCTTTCTCTATGATCCAACAAAAGTTGGCAATTTGATCTCTGTTCCTCTGCCTCATCAAAATCCATCTTGTACATCTGGAAATTCTCAGTTCACATACTGCTAAAGCCTAGCTTGAAGTATTTTGAGCATAACCTTACTAGCATGTGAAATGAGCGCAATTGTACAGTAGTTTGACCAATCTTTGTCACTGTCCTTCTTTGGGGTTGGAATGAAAACTGATCTTGTCTAGTCCTGTGGCCACCGCTGAGATTTCCAAATTTGCTGGCATATTGATTGCAACACTTTAATAGCATCATCTTTTAGGATTTTAAATACCTCAGCTGGAATTCCATCACCTCCACTAGCTTTATTCTTGGTAATGCTTCGTAAGGTCCACTTGAGTTCACACTCCAGAAGTCTGACTCTAGGTGAGTGACCATACCATTGCAGTTATCTGGATCATTAAGGCCTTTTCTGTATAGTTTTTCTGTGTGTTCTTGCCACCTCTTCTACACCTCTTCTGCTTCTGTTAGTTAATGTGTCTGATCTTTATCATGCCCATCCTCACATGAAATATTCCCTTGATATCTCCAGTTTTCTTGAAAAGATCTCTAGTCTTCCCCCATTCTATTGTTTTCCTCTACTTCTTTGCATTGTTTGTTTAAGAAAGACTCCTTATTTCTCCTTGCTCTTCTCTGGAACTCTGAACTCTGCATTCAGTTGGGTATATCTTTCTCTTTCTCCCTTGCCTTTCACTTCTCTTCTTTCCTCACCTATTTGTAGAGACTTCTCAGATGACAACTTTACCTTCTTGCATTTCTTTTTCTTTGCAACGGTTTTGGTCAATGCCTCCTATACAATGTTATGGACCTTCATCTATAGGTCTTCAGGCACTGTCTAGCATATCTCATCCCTCAAATCCATTCACCACCTTCATTGTGTACTCATAAGATATTTGGTGTAGGTCATACCTGAATGGCTTAGTGGTTTTCCCTACTTTCTTCAATTTAAGCCTGAATTTTGCAATAAAGAACTGATGATGTGAGCCACAGTCAGGTCTAGGTCTGATATTTGCTGACTCTATAGAGCTTATACACCTTAGGCTGCAAAGAACATAATCAATCTGATTCTGATATTGACCATCTGGTGAGGTCCATGTGTAGAGTCATTTCTTGGGTTGTTGGAAAAAGGTGTTTGCTATGACCAGTGTGTTCTCTTGGCCAAAAAAAAAAAAATTCTAAGTACACAGAATAGTAAACAGAAATGCATAACAGCAAATTCCAAGGAACCAGTCCTAGTTGGTTCCAAGTAGCAGTCAAAATAAGCCATTCATTCATTCATTTGTGTGACAAGGTGGCCCAGACAGTAAAGAATTTGCATGCAGTACAGGAAGCCTGGGTTCAGTCTCTGTGACAGGAAGATCCCCTGGAGTAGGAAATGGCAAGCCACTGAAGAATTCCTTCCTGGAAATTTCCTTGCACAGAGAATCCTGCTGGGCTACAGTCCTTGGGATCTCAAAAAGTTGGACAAGACTGAGCAATTAACACTTAAACTTTCTTTCACTTTGACAAATATGCAGTTTAAAGTGATGATTAAAGTATTGATTCTGAAACTTCCTGAGTACACATCAAGTTAATAATTTTTTGACTTCAACACATCCAATTACCAATCCCAATCTCTGGAGTTACAGTTGAGAAAAAGACAGTGCCATGAATATTCTAGCCTTGAAAACTGATAAAATACATGAAGGAATCTCAGTGAGAGATGCTGAAAAGAAACGGATTACTCACTGTAAAATTTTTCACCTGATGTCTGTTTTCAGATTAAGTAAATGAGTAAATGAATGAAAATGTTTAAATTGGCATTGCATTATTACCCTGTGGAATTTAATTTCCAGCAACATGTTTGAGAAAGAAGGGAACTAACATAACAGGTGTATTAGACATTTTATACCTGATTAAATGTAAGTTTTAGAGGACATATAAAGCAAGAAGAGTATTCTTATTTTATAGACAAATAAGATGCAAGGAAATTCACACACTTTCATGGAGTTTGGGAGTTTTTAGTCAGACAGAAGAAATGAAACAAATTAGACTTCAGAGTCTCATAATTTCTAGATAATTTAATCTTTCCCACTATATAAATATGTTTCTACCCTTAAACTTTTAAAAGGGCTTTGTTTTCCCTTTTTGTCCTTTTTAAAATTAGTTTTCTTACTTTAACAGCTACTCTTAAAAGATTTAAACATTTGATTGCATTTAGTCATCTCAGTGTTTTCAGCACAGCTTTTTATACTTACCTTTGTGCTCCTAGGTGACCTCAAAAAATGGTATGTAATATTTTAGTAAAAGTTCTGTGCCATAGCCTTTTATAATACCTCCTATGCTTACTCACTCTTTTCACTCTAACATGCAAATTTTAATTTCTACCTACATCTTGTCACTAATCATGTCTTTGACCTCAAAGGTCTATCCAGAACTGTTCATTTATCTTCTTTATTAAGGGCTCCCTGACTGCTGACTTCCTGTGCAAACTTTCTCATAAAGGTGAATTAGAGTGCATTCTTTGTTCTAATAATCTCAAGTGAATTGTACTTACTCAGCTACTCCTTTTGCTTTTATTCCCCCAAATATATTCTGTCTCCCTGAGGTGGAGAGTGTAGCCATTAAGCAGTTACATCACAAACACCATAATAGACCAGGTGTAAACAAGGAGAGACTCCTTAGTGCATCGTAACGGGAATTTCAGTTACCTGTATTTGAAGGAAAATGTTACTTTGGGGTTTTGTTTCGGTTTGTTTTTTAACATCATGCACTTTAAAACTGACATCACTTTAAAACTAAGGCCCTCAGTCTGCAGCAGCAGCTACCAGGGTTCAGCAAGGCCTAGCTTTTACACTGCAGATGTTATTCAATTCCTTAAAAAACCTACTCAAAATTTTACTAGATCAATCTCTCTAAGAGACTGAGAAACAAAGAACATTGATTATCACCAATTACTTTCTCCAATATCCTTTTAGTTTGGGACAATTTTGTTTTGACTTATAACTCTCTGTCCAAAACTTTCTCTTCCATTGTAGCATGAGATGTTCCCATGGGTTCAAAGGAAATTAAACTTTGAGAAGCTGAATTCCAAAACTGCTCCAGGAAAATGTTCTTTTTGTCTGAGTCAATATGAAGGCTCGAGTCACCTATTTCAGTGCAGAGAAAACAGAATATTCAGTTTAATAGTGCACATTGTGTTCAAAGAAAAACTATTCTCAGGAATATGCTGAACCAGGTATATGCTGCTGCTAAGTCGCTTCAGTCTGTGCAACCCCATAGACGGCAGCCCACCAGGTTCCTCCGTCCCTGGGATTCTCCAGGCAAGAACACTGGAGTGGGTTGCCACTTCCTTCTCCAATGCATGTAAGTGAAAAGTGAAAGTAAAGTCGCTCTGTAGTGTCCAACTCCTAGAAATCCCACGGACTGCAGTCTACCAGGCTCGTCCGTCCATGGAATTTTCCAGGCAAGAGTACTGGAGCGGGTTGCCATTGCCTTCTCTGAACCAGGTATATAACTTACCAGAAATGAAGTTAAGCTCAGTATATTTTTTAAAAAAGCATCACATGTGGCATGTATGTTGTGCTATGCAACCTACTTCAATAGAGTGAAGAGTTTTTCCTTCAATGTGGTGATTGAGGAAAGTCAAAAATATTGTCACACTGGGAAAAAAAGCTGCATTGAACTCCCTGTTTTATTACATCGTTTTTCCCCCAAAGATGGTACCTGTAGCAATACTACAGACCATAACAGGCAAGAACAGAAAGAGATTGCTTTAATTGTTCTAATTGTATTTGCTTGTGTAGGAGAGCAAATTTGCCATCCCAAAATGTATCTTTCAGGCATGCGAATTATTTTTTTTTAATTGAAGTATAGTTGATTTACAATGTTGTATTAATTTCTGCTGCATGGCAAGGTGATTCTGTAATAGATGGATAGATATTTATACACACACATTCTTCTTCATATTCTTTTCCATTATGGTTTATCACAGAATATTGAATATAGTTCTCTGTGCTAACATGTGGATTATTTTAGACTAATTAGTTTTAAGAAACAGAAGACTGAGGAAGCCTTTCTTTTCACTATCCTGTTAGCTGCCTAGAGACATTCGTAGAATACCTACTGCAGGAAAAACACCATCTCCAGGTGTGTCTTCAGGTATGGGTGGGGGCAGGGAACAGGCCTAGACAGCAGGGCCACTCTGTGTTCCATTGTGATTTGCATGGCCCAGCAAACATTTTATATACGTAAAATGTTTATCCATATAAAATCTACATGACCCAAACTTCAAAAGTTTGGACACAGGAGATATGCCTTAAAATTACTGACTCAGTAATTTTCATTGTATAATAACAACTTAGCAATATTCTGCACATTGGATAGTATATTGTATCTAAAATTGACCTTGCTAATTAGCAATCAAGCCTAAAAGCTATAAGATCTATAAGATAAATATTTGCTTAGTCTCAATTTCACATATTTTGACTCAGAAAAACAATTTTTTTAAAAGGGAGATTGGAAACATTTTTATTAACAATGTGATTGATTCTTTTAGAGTCCCTGATGTAAAGTGGAAAACCCTAAGTTTCATTTCATGCTAATAGAAATCATTATCAGGTAATACTCTTTGTAATAGATCAAAACTTATCAACCAACCTTCTGAATTGGTTTCATTATTGGCTGAGAACTTACATTTGAAGTACATTTCTGAGAAAACAATATTTTACCTAAAATGTCTCAAACATAAAGAAAACTTGATATAAAAGAAGATATAGAAATAATGGCTTTACCCAAATGTTATAAATTTTATAATTAAAAAAAATGTTTTGAAGAGACAAGGGTAGTATTACTTTTAAAATCACTATATAACTTATAGATAGAAAAAAATGCAGTTGAACTTTAAGAGACCACAAAAGGAACATCATGCAATAACATAGTTGTTCCCACACTTACATTCCTTCTTCGAGTCCAATCTTCATTCCACCCTAGTTATAAAAAATATGTGTAAGGAGAAGGATAATTTAGGAATTTGGGATTAACAGATACAAACTACTGCATATAAAACAGATAAGCAACAAAGACCTACTATTTAGCATGGGGAACTATAATCATTATCTTGTAATAACCTATAGTGTTGAGAGTCCCTTGAACTGTAAGGAGGTCAAACTAGTCAGTCCTAAAGGAAATCAACCCTGAATTTTCATTGGAAGAACTGATGCTGAAGCTGAAACTTCAAAACTTTGGCCACCTGATAAGAAGAGCCAGCTCATTTTAAGAGACATTGATGCTGGGAAAGGCAAAAGGAGAAGGGAGTGGCAGAGGATGAGATATTAGATAATATCACCAACTCCATGGGCATGAATCTGAGTAAACTCTGGGAGATAATGAAAGACAGAAGAGCCTGGCGTGCTGCAGTGCATGGGGCTGCAAAGAGTCAGACACGACTTAGTGACTGAACAATAATACCTTATAAGTGAAAAAAATCTAATAAAGAATATATATACACACACACACACACACACACACACACACACACACACACACATATATATGAATCACTTTGCTGTATACCTGAAGCATTGTAAATTAGCTACAGTTCACCAAAACTTAAAATGTGTATGTACACACACACACACCCATATATATATATATATGCATGTATGTGTGTGCTAAGTCACTTCAGTCATGTATGACTCTGTGTGACCCTTTGGATGTAGCCCACCAAGCTCCTCTGTCCATGGAATCTTCCAAGCATGAATACTGGAGTGGGTTGCATGCCCTCCTCCAGGGAATCTTCCCAACACAGAGATTGAACCTGAGTATCTTATGTTTCCTGCATTGGCAGGTGGGTTCTTTACCACTAGAGCCACCTGGGAAGCCCCTATATATATGTTTAATTTTCTTCCACATGTTTTCCTTCTGGCCACTTTAATTCTGTTATAACAAAATGGTAACAAAACATAAGCTAAAAGCTAATTTTGAGAAATCAAAGTTATTTATCTCCTTCACTTCCAAGAAAAGGAAAGCGTATCTAAAGAAACGTAAATCATTGAAATCAACTTCTAAGTATCCAAAACCCACACTGTGCTAGTCATGCTTCTCCAGAGAATCAAAAGCAATAGTAATTTATTATGAGGAACTAGTTTATGAGATTATTAAGGCTGAACACTCTGCCATCTGCAAGCTGAGGACCCAGGAAACCTGTGGTGTTATTCCATCCAAATCTGAAGGCCTGAGAATCAGAAAAGTTGATGGTGTAAATCCCCATCCCAGGGCAGGAAGAGACCAACATCACTGCTCAACAGGAAGGAAGCAAGCAAGGCCTGCTTCCACCACTGACTAGGTCTCTGCAGGTCCTCACAGACTGGGTGATGGCCACACCCATCAGGAAAGCAACCTACATCACTTAAGCCCAGATTCAAATGCTCATCTCAACAGAAACACCCTCACAGACACACCTGGAAATCATGTTTAACCTGGGCACCCCTTAGCCTAGACGAATTGACACAAAAAATTAGCCATCATCCTAGACAGTTACAACAAAGAAACTGTATCCATTTCTCCCTTATTATTTTGAAGTCAATATTTGGGAATTACTTATTCATATAATTATACTTTTCCTTTCTTGTATCATGACTCTCCAGTGTTAAGCAGTAAATCATTTTTTCCTTTTTTAATAAAATAGAGATGTTTACTGTTGTTGTTGCTCAGTTGCTAAGGTATGTTTGATTCTTTGGGACCTTGTGGACTATAACATGTCAGGCTCCTCTGTCCTCCACAATCTGAGTTTGATCAAATTCTTATCCAAGGAGTTGTTGATCCTATCTAACCATCTCATCCTCTGCTGCCCCCTTCTCCTCCTGCCCTCAATCATTTTCAGCATCAGGGTCTTCGTCAGTGAGCCAGCTCTTTGCATCAGGTCGCCCTGTACTGGCATTTCAGCTTCAGCATCAGTCCTAGCAATGAATATTCAGGGTTGATTTCCTTTAGGATTGACTGGATTGATCTCTTTGCTGTCCAAGGGACTCTCAAGAGTCTTCTTCACACCACAGTTCAAAAGCATCAGTTCTTCAGTGCTCAGCCTTCATTATGGTCCAACTCTCACTCCATACAGGACTAATGGAAAAAGCATACTTCTAATTATTCAGATCTTTGTTGGGTAAGCGATGTCTCTGCTTTTTAATGATATGCTCTCTAGCTTTGTCATAGCATTCCTTCCAAGGAGCAAGCATCTTTTAATTTCACGGCTTCAGTTTCCTCTGCGGTGATTTTGGAGCACAAGAAAATAAAATTCATCACTGCTTCCAGTTTTCTCCCTTCTATTTGCCATGAAGTGACGAGACTCGAAGCCATGATCTTAATTTTTTGTATGCTGATTTTCAAGACAGCTTTTCTTCTCCTCTTTCACCCTCATCAAGAGGCTCTTTGGATTCTCTTCAATTTCTGCCATTAGAATGGTATCATCTATATATCTGAGGTTGTTCATATTTCTCCCAGCAATCTTGATTCCAGTTTGCAATTCATCCAGTCCAGCATTTCTCATGACTTTGCATAAAAGTTAAAGAAGCAAGGTGACAATATACAGCCTTGTCTTACTCCTTTACCAATTTTGAACCAATCAGTTGTTCCATGTCCAGTTCTAACTATTGCTTCTTGACCTGCATACAGAGTTCTCAGGAGACATGTAAGGCTGTCTGGTACTCTCATATTTTTAAGAATTTTCCACATATTTTTGCAATCCATATAGTCAAAGGCTTTAGTATAGTCAATGAAGCACAAGTAGCTGTTTTTCTGGAACTCCCTCACATCCTCCATGATCCAGTGAATGTTGGCAGTTTGATCTCTAGTTCCTATGCTTTTTCAAAATCCAGCTTGTACATTTGGAAGTTAGTTCACCTAGTGCTTCAGAATAACTTGAAGGATTTTGAGCATTACTTTGCTGGCTTTCAAAATGAGCACAACTGAACACTAATTTAAACATTCTTTGGCATTGCCCCCTTCCTAGGGATTGGAATGAACACTGGCCTTTTCCAATCCTGTGGCCACTGCTAAGTTTTTCTAAATTGCTGACATATTGAGTAGCACTTTACCAGTATCATCTTTTAGTATTATAAAAAACTGAGCTGGAACCATCACCTCCACTAGCTTTGTTCATAGTGATGCATCCTGAGGCCCTATTGACTTCACACTCTAGGATGCCCTGCTCTAGGTGAGTGGCCATGACATCATGGTTATCTGGGCCATTAAGCCCTTTCTTGTATCATTTATCTGTGTATTCTCACCACTTCTCTTTAATTTTTCTGCTTCTATTAGGTCCTTACCATTTCTGTCCTTTATTGTACCCATCCTTGCATGAAATATTCCCTTGACAGCTCCAATTTTCTTGAAAAGATATCTTGTTTTTCCACTTTTATTGATCTTCTTCATGTATCAAAGTCTTGTTGTGGGGAAGGAGCTTGTAAAACTTAGTGAAGCTATGAGCCATGCCATGTAGGGCCACTCAAGATGGACAAGTCATGGCCCACTAGAGGAGGGAATGATAAAACCACTCCATTATTTTTTGCCCCAAGAGCCCCATGGACAGTATGGAAAAACAAAGTATATGATACCAGAATATGAGCCCCCCAGGTAGGAAGGTGTTCAACATGCTACTGGTGATGAATGGAGGGCAATTACTTCAGAAAGAATGAAGTGGCTGTGTCAAAATGGAAACAATGCTCAGTTGTGGAAAATAAAGATATGGTGAAAGAAAAGTTTGATTTTGTAAAGAAGAATATTTCATAGAAACCTGGAATGTTAGGTCCATGAATCAAGGTGAATTGAACGTGGTCAAGCAGGAAAAGGCAACACTGAATATCAACAGCCTAACTAAAATGAATAGGATTGGTCAAATCTAATTCACATAACCTTTATATTTACTATATATGGCCAAGAATCCCTTAGAAGAAATGGAGTAGCCCTCATAGTCAATGAAAGAGTCCAGAATGCAGTATTTGGGTGCAGTCTCAAAAGCAACATAATGATCTCAGCTCGTTTCCATGTCAAATCATTAAACATCACAGTAATTCAAGTCTATGACCCAACCACTGATGCCAAAGAAGCTAAAGTTGACTGGTTCTATGAAGACCTACAACACATTCTAGAACTAATAACAAAAAAAGATGTCATTTTCATCATAGGGGACTGGAATGCAAAAATAGGAAGTCAAGAGATACCTAGAATAACAGACAAATTTATCCTTGGAGTACAAAATGAAGCAGGACAAAGGCTAAGAGAGCTTTGTCAAGAGAACATGCAGGTCATAGCAAACACCCATTTCCAACAGCCCAAAAGATGACTCTGCAAATGCACATCACCAGATGGTCAATACCAAAGTCAGGTTATTATGTTGTTTGCAGCCTAATATGGAGAAGCTCTATACAGTCAACAAAAACAAGACCTGAAGCTGACTGTGGTTCAGATCATGAACTCCTTATTGCAAAGTTCAATTAAAAGGCTTAAATTGAAGAAAGTAGGGAAAACCCCCAAGCCATTCAGGTATGACCTAAGTCAAATTCCTTATGATTATACAGTGGAAGTGAGAAATAGATTCAAGGGATTAGATCTGGTAGGCCGAGTGCCTGCAGATTGATGAACAGAGGTTCGTAGCATATGGGAGGCAATGACTAAAACCTGCAAAGGAAATGAAATGAGAGAAGGCAGAGTGGCTGTCTGAGGAGATCTTACAAATGGATAAGGAAAGAAGAGAAGCGGAAGGCAAGGGAGAAAGGGAAAATGTATTAAACTGAAGGCAGAGTTCCAGAGAACAGCAAGGAGAGGTAAGAAGGCCTTCTGAAATGAATGAAATATAGAAATAAGGCATTTCAATTAGTATTTAAATTAGTTTTCCACTCACACCAGTAAGGCCCTACTGTATAGTGCGAGGAACTCTATTCAATATTTTGTAATAGCCAGTTATGGAAGAGAATCTGAAAAATAGATATATAGGTATGTATAATTTTGCTGTATACCTGAAACTAACACTACTGTTAAGCAGCTATATGCCAATAAAAAAATAAAAGATACATTAATGAGCCCACCAAGGTCGACAGAGAAGCATCTACAAGAGCCCAGCCACAGTCACCAACTCTCAGAATATTAAACTAATAAAATATGTAATAAAATGTGGTTGTTTTAAGCCATGTGGTTACTTTGCATATACATATATGTATGTGTGTGTATGTATATATATATGTATATATATATATATAGGAAGTTGCATAATTACAAAGATTAAAACACATGTCATAAGGGACTCAGGAAGAAAAAGCTAGATACATGTAAGCCAAGAAAGGAAGTAGGAGAAAGCTTGAACTTGTCAATTTCTACACCTGTTATGGTACTGTCTACAGTGGAAACATGTAATTTAATATAAATGAACAAAGAAAATTTTAAGATATAGTTTTCTTTAATCTTAATCTAAGATTTTTTTGATTTTCTTGCCTAAGGGGTATCAAATAATTCTTTACATTGTAGTCAAATAATTCCTTTGTCACTTCATAGATAGAGGTGTTTTTAGGAGGATTATTTGACAAGTCCTCAGAAACATAATACCCTAGCTCTATAAAATAAGGTTAGCAGAGCTGCCATTCTGGAGGAATAAATCAGACAGATAAATAGTATATCCTGTAAGCTTCCATTAATCACCCATCCATTTGCTTCAGAGCACAGGAAACAATCCAGTTGTAACAGTAGCTATGGAAACAACTTTACAAAGAGAATTAGCAAACTGGTCTCCTTAGTCAAAAGACAGACATGCAATCAAGTCAACCAGAATGCAAGGCAATGATTTATCAATCCAAGAAGGATGGTTCATCCAGAAAGGAAGTGACTTTTCAGCACACTTTTTAAGCAGTGACAGCTGTACGTTTTATTGAAAAAAATAAATCTGGGTGACCCAGAACTTCAACATGAAATTTCAACATGATTTAACTAATTATAGGTCAAGGAGACTTCAAGCAATTAAATGTAAATAAATAGAATCAACTTTTTATTATCTTTATTATAAAAAACAAAAACAGCAGTGGATTTTTCTATTTTTTTTTCCTGGAGAAAAATAGAAACCTAAAGCCCAGTCTTAAAATTACCCTACAGAGAAAAGCCAAAATGAGTGCATTCATTGCACTGCCTCATGGAGCAGCTGTGAACCTAAACTCAAAGTCATTGAGCAATTGATCCACACATTAAGTCAAACTACCAACTCTTCGAAATCTGATCCATGGTCACATCTTGAATCATATGACTTCTGGAAAACAGACAGGGTTAATGAGTCTTGTGGGAGTTGGGGGAAGGGGCAGAAGACCCCAGAAAGAATAGGAACACATCTCCATTGGTGACCATTCAACAGCTTCTGAGCTATTTCACATAGGGTCAGTTTAGCCAAAGAAAGCAAGAAAGCTAACTAAAATTTAATTCTAACATAGATAAAAAACAACTTTGGATTTGGTCCCACAAATCTCCAGTATTAATCTGAAGAAGAAAAACCAAACAGCAAGAAAAAAATAGAAGTCAAAGAGAAGGAGAGGGACCACCTAAGAAGATCCACCATTAGGGATCCTTTGGGTTCCTGAATATACACATTGGATTGATGTTTCTCAACAAAAATCCCACTCTTCTGAGGCCCAAGAGGAAGATGCTCAATTCCCAGTGTAGTGAAGGTAAAATTTCTCTTCCACCCTGTTGCAGTTTCCAGCTGGGACAGATTAACAAGAGGAAAGGATACTAATTTATACTAAATAAATTTAACACATACATGGGAATCCCCAAAGGAAAATGAAGTCTCACAGAATTGCCCAGGCCTCAGTGTTTATATTCATACATGAGGCCCCCAACAAAGAGATTCAATCATGTAAAAGTAGCTAAAATATATGGGTGACTTAAGGAAGATAAGAATTACCATGGCAAGGTCTGTTGGCTGGGCCTCAACTCTCCGACTCTGGAGTTAAGAATGTTTACTTCCTCCTCGTACAAGGACTGCATCTATCACCTGGGAATTTCATATACTTCTTTCAGGAAGGAAAAAGGACATCAGAGTTTCTTTCTTGCAACTGCTGTTTTTCAAGCACGTTTACCTCAAGATAATCAACCTACAGAAGCAGCAAATTTGTGGTACATCCAAGACTCCCTTGCTAGCATGTATTTGCTTTCCATTTAAGGTGGCGCTAGTGGTAAAGAACCCAACTGCTAATGCAGGAGACATAAGAGACACAGGTTTGATCCCTGGATCAGGAAGATCCCCTGGAGGAGGGCAAAGCAGCCCACCTCAGGATTCTCGCCTGAAGAATCCCATGGACAGAGAAGCCTGGAGGGCTACCATCCAAATGATCACAAAGAATTGGACACAACTAAAGCGATGGCACGCGCGCACACACACACACACACACACACACACACAAGCTTAAAGATACTTATTAACTCCTGCAAAGCTTCAGGAATTCTTATCTTTCTTATGGTTTCCTACCCATGGTCTAGAATGTGATAATTACATATAGCAGACCCTTGAAGGAATACATCCCAAGACCTTCAGTAAAATTCAGGTTTATGAATATTCCAAGAATTAATTTCTTTTAGAAGCATCTTTTTTTTCTTATAAACAGCCATAAATTACAAGAATTGTAATAACCTTAGTCTTTCTCTTTCTTTCCCCAAGTAGTGATGTTAATTGATTTCCCTACACTCTCTCAAAGATCAACTATCATTTTATTCTTGAAAATTGATATGTGTGATGAAATAACAACAAAGATATTAAGAAATATTCTTTAGCTTCTTATAGCAGACACTACTTACAAATTAACATGCAGGAAATGCCAGAATGACAAGTTATGACATGAAGCAAATGCATCATATTAGCCAGAAGCCAAAAATCACTAAATGACTCTAGCAGGAACAAAGAGACTGCACTGACAGGATGACATGATAATGAGATTTTGTGTCAAAACCATAAAAACACAAATAATAAATGAAGGAAGTATGAAAACCGAGACTAATATTACAAAGTCTCTTTCTACATTCTCTTGTCTCATTGTCCATTGCCCTTTGGCATTTGAAATGTAAAAGTAAATATTGTCTTTGATATACATAATATGATTTTAATGAAAAAGAATGGCCTTAACAGAAAATAAGACCAAGTTTTAGATAATTACCCAAAGATTGACAGATCCACTATCTTAAAATCATGTACTTTGCTTATTTGAAAAGTCAATAATCTGGTATAAAAATCTGACTTATGCAGTGACTTAGGCATGAAGTTGGCGAGGTGTTTAACTTGGTGGATATAATAGAAGGTATTATTAGCTCAGGATGCTAAAAATACCATAGATGCTTTGCTGATTCTTTTTGTATGAACATGATAAAAAGTGATTAGACACACATTAACATTTTTTCCAGGATAAAATTATCTATAGCTTTGGCCCATGATGTTGGAATTTGAGATTTTAACCCTCCTTTTATCTGTGTACTTAAATGAAGCTCAAAAGGTTCCTCTTGATAGCTCCTGGCCTTTCCTCTATGTAAACATTTGCCTGATTTGCTGCAATTGTTTGCCAGCTTTTTATTCAGATATGTTTTTGAGGGGATCCTCAATATACATAAGAAGATGCTTAGGTTTCCCTGACCTCATCTGTCTTCACACTTAACTAAAATAAGTTAAGTGGAAATATGGAAATAGCTTCATGGAAGCACATACACAAGAATATGTAACTCATTTCAACTCTTTCCCAACAACCCTTTGTGCTATACAATATTTTTAAAGTGTTATCTGATTTGTAGATTTTCTTCTGGTGCTCTAAATTTGATTCCTAAATTAAGCAAGGTGGTAAATAGGACTTCAGATCTCATGGCTTGCTCTCTTGTAGGGCTGTTTTCCTTTTAAATAAACCAAAGAAATTGAGGCCTTCCTGCTTCTAATTTAGGTCCTATGTGAACACAAAATATCATTCAAAAGAAATGCAATTGCGGTTCTGAAAGCACTGGTGAGCTCTTTTATAAAGGTTTCTTTGGAATGATCTATGGATTGAAGGCAGAGGTGGATATAAAATTAGAATCAGGGCAAAGAACATACAAAAGGATTTCTAAAGATCCTTCTTTATCTCCACCCCTTGAGTCTCATTCATTAAAAGAGCTGCTCATCATTGCCCATTCACAAAATTCAAATCTTACTCCATCTCCTTATTAGATCTTACTTCTTTTCCAAACTTTTCCTTTGTAAGGTATTCCATCTCTCATGTGCTCCCTTAACTAACAATATCTGCCAATCCAAATAGCATAGTAAAGGCAAGCTGTGAAGATTTTTAAAGGAAGTGGGTAGAGGAAGGAACTAAGAATATTTTATAATGAACAAGCAATGAAGTTCAAACACACATCATTATTATTTCTCATGTAATAGTGTCAAACTAAAATTTTTCCTGTCACACTGCATTTTACCTTGACATTATGCCACTGGAAAATAATAGTGGATGTGTGTCTGAAATTCATGATTGTATTCATTATAAAATGTGTGCCAAGCATAAATGTTCATTGCTAGGTTTCTCCAATGATCACAAAAGACATAGAGTTCTTTTGGGTCTCAGAATCAGCAATTGTGCTTCTCCTAATGATTTAGCTTGTGATTGTCTTCTGGTGAGTGCAAATCATGTGATTTATTGTATCATGAACTAGAAAACCTAGAACCACGTTGGGGTTACTGCTCTGGCCAGTGCACCCAAAGGTATGTATCTTACTTGCTGCTCTCATTTCTCTTTGTCTCATTTTCTTTTGTATTTTTAAACATTTTAATTGCAATTAAAATACATATAACAAAAAATGTGCTATATCAACCAATTGTAAGTGTACAGTTCAGTAGTGTTCAGAATATTCTTACTGTTGTGCACCCAGTAACCAGAACTCTTTTCATCTTGCAGAACTGAAACTCTATGCACATAATTACCTTCTCAGGTTCACCTTTACCATCTGAGTCACTAGAAAAGTCCCAATAAAGTATAGAATGCTTAATAAATTTTGTGTCTCGTTACGAATCACAGCCTCATTGTGGCAAAGGAGCTTATGTAACTCAGGGAAGCTATAAGTCATACCATGCAGGGCCAACCAAGAGGGACCGGTCATAGCTGAGAGTTCTGACAAAATATGGTCATCTGGGGGAGGAAATGGCAAACCACTCAGTATTCTTGGCATGAGAACCCCATGAACAGCATAATAAGGCAAAAAGATAGGACATCAGAATATTGGCCCCCAGATTAGAAGGTGTCTAATATGCTACTGAGGAAGAGCAGAGGACAATTATTGATAGTTCCAAAAAGATGAAGCAGCTGGGCCAAAGCAGAAATGATACTCAGTTGTGGATGGGTCTGATGGTAAAAGTCTGATGCTGTAAAACTAATATTGCAAAGGAATCTGGAATGTTAGGTCCATGAATCAAGGTAAATTGGAAAAGGTCAAGCAGGAGATGCCAAGGGTGAACATGGACATCACAAGAATCAGTGAACTAAAATGGACAGGAATAGGCAAATTTAAATCAGATGACAGGTTTATCTACTACTATAGGCAAGAAATCCTTAGAATAGAGGGAGTAGCTCTCATAGTCAATAAAATACTCAGAAATGTAGTACTTGGATGCAATCTCAAAAGCAACAGAATGACGCTGTCGTTTTCCATGTCAAGCCATTCAATATCCCAGTAAGCCAAGTGTAAGCCCCAAGCCTTTGATGCTGAAGAACCTGAAGTTGAATGGTTCTGTAAAGACCTAAAAGACTTTCTAGAACAAACATCAAAAAATAAAAGATGTCTTTTTCATCATAAGGATACCTGGAGTAACAAGTGAGGTGGCATTGGAATACAAAATGAAACAGGGCAAAGGCTAACAGAGTTTTGTCAAGAGAAAAAACTGGTGATAGCAAATGCTCTCTTTCAACAACATAAGAGATGACTCTACACAAGAACATCACTAGATGTCCAATATTGAAATCAGATCAATTATACTCTTCGTAGCCAAAGATGAAGAATCTCTATACAGTCAGCAAAACAAGATCTGGAGCAGACTGTGGCTGAGATCATCAGTTCCTTATGGCAAAATTCAGGGGTAAGTTGAAGAAAATAGGGAAACCACTAGGTCATTCAGGTATGACCTAAATCAAATCAAACCCTTTATGACTATAGAGTGGAAGTGATGAATAGATTCATGGGGTTAGATTTGATACACAGGATGCCTGAAGAACTATGGATAGAGATCTGTAACATTATACAGCAGGTGATGACCAAAACCATCCCAAAGAAAAAGAAATGCAAGAAACCAAAGGGGTAATATGAGGATGCCTTACAAACAGCTGAGAAGAGAAGAGAAAAGTGAAAGTTTTTCAGTTGTGTCTGACTCTTTGAGAACCCATGGACTATAACCTGGGAGGCTACTCTGTCCATGGACTTCTCCAAGCAAGAATACTGGAGTGAATTGCCATTTCCTCCTTCAGGGGATCTTCTGAATCCAGGAATTGAACCAGGGTCTCCTGCATTGCAGGCAGATTCTTCACCATCTGTGCCACCATGGAAGCCCAAGAAAAGAGAAGTAAAAGCAAAGGAGAAAGTAAAAGATATACCCAACTGAATGCAGAGTAAGGAGAGATAAGAAAGCCTTCTTAAGTGAACAATGCAAAGAAATAGAGGAAAACAATAGAATGGGAAAGACTAGAGATCTCGTCAAGAAAACTGGAGGTATCAAGGAAACATTTCATGCAAGGATGAACATAATAAAGGACAGAAATGATAAGGACCTAACAGAGTAAAAAGAGGTGTCAGTAATACACTGAAGAACTATACAGCTGGAATCAAGATTGCTGGAAGAAATATGAAACCACCCTAATTCCAGAAAACCCAGAAGAGCTAAATTGCTCAGTGAAGGTGAAAGAGGAGAATGAAAAGGCTGGCTTAAAAGTCAACATTCAGAAAACTAAGATCATGGCATCTGGTCCCATTACTTCATGGTAAATAGATGGGGAAAAATGGAAACAGTGACAGACTTTATTTTCTTGGGCTCAAAAATCGCTGCAGATATGACTGCACCCACAAAATTAAAAGACGCTCGCTCCTTGGAAATTGAAAGCTATGACAAACCTAAACAGCATATTATTTAAAAGCAGAGACATCACTCTGCCAACAAAAGCCCATATAGTCAAAGCTATGGTTTTTCCAGTAGTCATGTACAGATGAGAGAAATGGACGAAGGATGAGAGAGGATACTGAAGGCTGAATACCAAATTAATACTTTCTAATTGTGGTGCTGGAGAAGACTCTTGAGAGTCCCTTGGCCTGCAAGATCAAACCAGTCAATCCTAAAGGAAATCGATCCTGAATATTCATTGGAAGGACTGATGCTGAAACAAGCTTCAGTACTTTGGCCACCTCATGCTAACAGCCAACTCTTTGGAAAAGACTGATTCTGGGAAAGATTGAGGGCAGGAGAAGAAGGGGGCAAAAGAGAATGAATTGGTTAGATAGCATTGCTGAATCAATGGACTTGAATTTGAGTAAACTCCAGGAGATGATGAAGGGCAAGGAAGCCTGGTGCCCTGCAATCCATGCAGTTGCAGATAATCAGACACGACTGAGTGACTGCACAAAAACAATGACCCAGATAATCACGATGGTGTGGTCACTCACCTAGAACTTGACTTTCTGGAGTCTGAAGTCAAGTGGGACTTAAGAAGTATTCCTACAAACAATGCTAGTGGATGTGATGGAATTCCAGCTGGACTATTTTAAATGCTAAAAGATGATGCTGTGAAAGTACTGCACTCAATATGTCAGCAAATTTGAAAAACTCAGCAGTGGCACAGAACTAGAAATGGTCATTTTTCATTCCAATCCCAAAGAAGAGCAATGCCAAAGAATGTGCAAAAACTACCATACAGTAGTGCCCATTTCTCATGCTAGTAAGATTATGCTCAAAATTCTTCAAGCTAGGCTTGAGCAGTATGTGAACCAAAAACTTCCAAATGTATAAGCTGGCTTTAAAAAAGGCAGAGGAACCAGAGATCAAATTGTCAACTTTCATTGGATCATAGGGAAAGCAAGGAAATTCCAAAAAACCATTTACTTTTGCTTCATTGACTACACTAAAGACTTTGTCTGTGTGCATCACAACAAACTGTGGGAAATTCTTAAAGAGATGGAAATACCATACCACCTTATCTGTCTCCTGAGAAACCTGTATGTGGTGAGAAACCTGTATGTAGGGCAAAAAGCAATCATTAGAATCGTATATGGAACAACTGACTGGTTTACAATTTGAAAAGGAATAAGACAAGCCTATTGTCACCCTGTTTATTTAACTTCTATGTAGAGTACATCATGCAAAATGCTGGGCTGGATAAATCACAAGCTGAAATCAAGATTGCTGGGAGAGAAGCTTCCCTTCTGGCTCAGCAGTAAAAACAAAAACAGGAGAACGCTTTTGGCGGCTATGGCGGCGGTGGATATCCGAGATAATCTGCTGGGAATCTCTTGGGTTGACATTTCCTGGATCCCTATTTTGAACAGTGGAAGTGTCCTGGATTATTTTTCATAGAGAAGTAATCCTTTTTATGACAGGACATGTAATAACGAAGTGGTCAAAATGCAGAGGCTAACTTTAGAACACTTAAATCAGATGGCTGGAGTGGAATACATCCTTTTACATGCTCAAGAGCCCATTCTTTTTATCATTCGGAAGCAACAGTGGATTCCGATATACATTGGAAGTAATGCTCAAAATTCTCCAAGCCAGGCTTCAACAGTACGTGAACTGTGAACTTCCAGATGTTCAAGCTGGTTTTAGAAAAGGCAGAGGAACCAGAGATCAAATTGCCAACACCCACTAGATCATCAAAAAAGCAAGAGAGTTCCAGAAAAACAACTATTTCTGCTTTATTGACTATGCCAAAGCCTTTGACCTGTGTGGATCACTATAAACTGTGGAAAATTCTGAAAGAGATGGGCATACCAGACCATCTGACCTGCCTCTTGAGAAACCTGTATGCAGGTCAGGAAGCAACAGTTAGAACTGGACATGGAACAAAAGACTGGTTCCAAATAGGAAAAGGAGTATGTCAAGGCTGTATATTGTCACCCTGTTTATTTAACATATATGCAGAATACATCATGAGAAACTCTTGGCTGGATGAAGCACAAACTGGAATCAAGATTGCCATGAAAAATATCAATAACCTCAGATATGCAGACGACACTACCCTCATGGTAGAAAGTGAAGACCTAAACAGCCTCTTGATGAAAGTGAAAGAGGAGACTGAAACAGTTGGCTTAAAGCTCAACATTCAGAAAACTGAGATCATGGCATCTGGTCCCATCACTTCATGGCAAATTGATGGGGAAATAATGGAAACAGTGGCTGACTTTAATTTTGGGGGCTCCAAAATCACTGCAGATGATAACTGTAGCCATGCAATTAAAAGACGCTTACTCCTGGAAGGAGAATTATGACCAACCTAGACAGCATATTAAAAAGCAGAGACGTTATTTTGCCAACAAAGTCTGTCTTATCAAGGCTATGGTTCTTCCAGTAGTCCTGTATGGATATGAGAGTTGGACTGTAAAGAAAGCTGAGTGCTGAAGAATTGATGTTTTTGATCTATGGTGTTGGAGAAGACTTTTGAAAGTCTCTTGGACTGCAAGGAGATCCATCCAGTCCATCCTAAAGGAGATTAGTCCTCAATATACATTGGAAGGACTGATGTTGAAGCTGAAACTCCAATACTTTGGCCACCTGATGCGAAGAGCTGACTCATTTGAAAAGACCCTGATGCTGGGAAAGATTGAAGGCAGGACAATGGGGTGACAGAAGGTGAGATGGTTGGTTGGCATCACTGACTCAATGGACATGAGTTTGGGCAGACTCCAGGAATTGGTGAACAGGGAGGCCTGGTGTGCTGTGGTCCATGGGTTGAAAAGAGTCACACACGACTGAGTGACTGAACTGAACTGAACTGATTGTTACACAAATACCCCATTGTTTTGAGTACTGAAATTTTATATGTTTTGAAAGTGGTAGTCCTCCAATTTTTTCTTCTTTTCCAAAGTGGATTGGCTATTCTAGATCTTTTACATTTCTAAGTGAATTTTAGAATCAGTTTGTCAAATTCTATAGGTAAAACCTTATGACTGATCTTTTGGGGAAAACTGACAATTAATGATGCTAATTATTCAATCGATGAATAAAATCCCTCCACTTAAAAAAAAACAAAAACAAAAACAAACACCCGCCAGTGCAGGAGGCACAGGTTCATTTCCTGATCCAGGAAGATCCCACATGCCCTGGAGTAACTCAGCCTATGTGCTACAACTATTGAGCCTGAGCTCTAGAACCCAGAAGTCACAGCTCCTGAAGCCCATGTGCCTAGAGCCTATGCTCCATAACATCTTATTGAAGCCACCACAATAGGAACCCTGTACACTGCAAGTAGAGAAAAGTCTGTGTAACAACAAAGACCCAGCACAGCCAAGAATAAATAGATAAAATTAATTTTTAAAAATTGCTGAGAGAAATACCAACAACCTCAGATATGCAGATGATACCTCTCTAATACCTCTTGATGAGGGTGAAAAAGCTGTCTCAAAAATCAATATTCAAAGAACTAGGATCATGGTATCCAGCCCCAGCACTTCGTGACAAATAGATGGGGGAAAAGGGGAAGTAGTGACAGACTTTATTTTCTTGGGCTCCAAAATCACTGCAGATGGTGACTGCAGCCAGGAAACTAAAAGCAAAAAAGAAAAAAGAAAAGACACTTGCTCCTTGGGAGAAAAGTTATAACAAACCTAGACAGTATATTAAAAAGTAAAGGCATCACTTTGCCAACAAAGGTCTGTACATTTAAAGCTATGGTTCTTCCAGTATTTATGTATGGATGTGAGAGTTGGACCATAAAGAAAGCTGAATGCCAAAGAATTTATGCTTTTGAACTGTGGTGTAGAAGAAGATTCTTGAGAATCCCTTGGGCTGCAAGGAGACAAACCAGTCAATCCTAAAGGAAATCAACCATGACTATTCACTGGAAGAACTGATGCTGAAGCTGAAGCTCCAATATTTTGGCCACGTGATGCAAAGGGCCATACTCATTTGAAAAAACCCTGATGCTGGGAAAGATTGAAGGCAAAAGGAGAAGGTGGCAGAGGATGAGATGTTAGATAGTATCACCAACTTAATGAATATGAATCTGAGCAAATTCCAAGAGAGAGTGAAGGACAAGGAAGCCTGGCATGCTGCAGTCCACAGGGTCACAAAGAGTAGGACATGACAGTGGCTGAACAATGTTTTCCCCTTCTCCACATCCTCTGGCAACCACCATTCTGCTTTTTATCTCTATGAATTTGACTACGTATAAGCGTCTCACGTAAGTGGAACCAAACACTTTTCCTGACTAGCTTATTTTATTCAGCATAATGTTCTCAAGGTTTATTTGTGTTGTAAAATATAATCTCCTTCTTTTTTAAGGCTGAGCATATTCCTTTATATGTGTAGACCATATATTGCTTATCTATTCATATATCAATAGACATATGAGTTGTTTCCACATTGTGGCTGTTTTGAATAATGCTACTATGAACATGGGTATACAAATATGTCTCCAAGACCCTGATTTTAATTACTGTGTGTATGTACACAGAAGTGGAATTGCCGGATCATATGGTAATTTTATTTTTAATTTTTTGAGGAGCTGGTATATGATTTTCCACACTGGCTTTATTATTTACATTAACACCAACAATGTGCAAGGATTCCAATTTCTCCACATCCTTGCAAAAACTTATTTTCTGTTTTTTTTTTTTTTTTAAATAGTAATCAACCTACTTAATGGGCTTCCATACAGGTGGCTCAGTAAAGAATCTGCCTGCAGTACAGAAGATGCAGGTTTGATCCCTGGGTCAGGAAGATTCCCTGGAGGAGGGCATGGCAACTCACCCCAGTATTCTTGCCTGGAGAACCCTATGGACAGGGGAGCCTGGTGGGCTACAGTCCATAGGGTCTCAAAACGTGGGACACAATGAAGCAACTGAGTACAATCTAATTAATGGGGTGAAGTGGAGTCTCAGTTGTGGTTTTGACTTACATTTTTCCAATGATTAATGATGTTGAGCATCTTTACATGTGCTTATCAGTTGCATGTACCTCTTTGGAGAAATGACTATTCAAATCTTTTGCCCACTTTAAAAATTAATTGTTTGTTTTTTTATATCATTGAATGGTAGATGATTTTTATATATTCTGTACATTAACCCCTTTTATGATACATGGCTTGCAAATACTGTCTTCCATTCACTAGGCTGCAACCAACTGTATTGGTTGTGTGCCCAGAGGTTTTCATGTCACCCAGTTTATCTATTTTTCCCTTTGGTGTCTGTGCTTTCCATTCCATATCCAAGAAATCATTACCAAAATCAATGTCATGAAATAGTCTTTGTATGTTTTCTTCTAAATATTTTTTACATTTAATTTGAATCATATTTAAAACTATATTTTTTGTATTTGTGTTTATATTTAAATTGTATAAATTATCTTAAATTAATTTTTGAGCAAGAGATATATGAATAGATATTAAATAATGCTTTTAAATTATTCAACTTTTTATTTAATTCCTTAAATCTTCTCCAAACTATATAGCTATACTATATATTTTTAACAGTCTTGAAATTGATTCTATGTTATGCATTTGATCTTTATGCACATCTGTTTATTCTGTTAAACTATGCCTAAAATGCTTCGTGCCTCAGAAGATCCAGTTAAGAATAATAACTAAACAAAGTAGCCAAGTTAAGAAAATTGATTTCCTGCAAAGCTGTGAAATAGTGGCTAGAATGAAAAGTTTTCAAAACCACAGTCAGCCTCTTTTTCACAGCATGTGATATATGTAAATATCTCTTTGTTAATCCCTCTTTTATTAGTTTAGTTCTTTCTTCCCCCTTTTCTCTGCTCCTTTCTTTATATTTTCAGCTTTCTTCTTTCCAATTCCCTTTTCTTCACAATTTTACTCTTCTTCCTTATTTGTAGCCTTCTCTTCATCTCTTTTCCCCATTTATTTTTAAATGACTCCTGCTCTTAAGTGCATTCCTCCTATACATTCCTCTTATTATGCTCTAAATCTGATATGAATAATGTCTTACATAGAGCAAAGAATTATTCTTACCTATATTAATCTGTTCTCAATTTTCCCACCACAATTCATTTTTTCCAATATTGTCTAATTAAATTGTAGTAATGCAAATAAAACAATAGACTGCACCCCTTTACATTTCCCAATTCACAGATTTAACATTGTTGTTCAGCTGCTAAGCTGTGCCCAACTTTTTGGGATCCTATAGACTTTAGCACACAGGACTCTCTGTCCTCTTCTATCTCCCAGAGTTTGTTCAAATTCATGTCTATTGAGTCCAAGATACTATCTAACTATCTCATCCTCTGCTACCCCTCCTCCTTTTGTCTTCAATTTTTTCCAGCATCGGAGTCTTTCCCAGTGAGTTGGCTCTTTGCATCAACTGGTCAAAGTATTGGAGTTTGCTTCAGCAGGAGTCCTTCCAATGACTATTCAGGGTTTATTTCCTTTAGGAATGACTGGTTTGAACTCCTTACAGTCCAAGGGCCTCTCAAGATTCCTCCACCACCACAATTGGACAGCATCGATTATTCAGCACTTAGCCTCCTTTATGGCCCAGCTTTCACATCTGTACTTGACTCCTGGAAAAATCATACCTTTGACTATATGGACCTTTGTCAGCAAAGGGACCTCTCTCCTTTTTCATTTGCCATCTAGGTTTGTCATAATTTTCCTTCCAAGGAGCATGAGTCTTTTAATTTCATGACTACAGTTGTCATCTGTAGTGATTTTAGAGCCCAAGAAAAGAAAATCTGTCACTGTTTCTAGTTTTCCCGCTTCTATTTTGCCATGAAGTGATGGAACCTGATGCCATGATCTTTGTTTTTTGAATGCTGATTTTCAAGACAGCTTTTTCACTCTTCTTTTTCATCCTCATCAAGAGACTAATTCCTCTTCACTTTCTGCCATTTGAAAGACATCATCTGCATATCTGAGTCTTATATTTCTCCCAGCAATATTGATTCCAGTTTGTGATCCATTCAACCCATAATGTCTCATGATGTACTCTGCATATAAGTTAAATAGGCAGGGTGACAATATATAGCCTTGCCATATTCCTTTCCCCATTATGAACCAATCAGTAGTTCCATGTCTGGTTCTAACTGTTGCTTCTTGATCCATACTCAGGTGACAGTTAAGATGGTCTGGTATTTCAGTCTCTATAAGAATTTTCCAGTTTGTTGGGAATCCACACTAAGGCTTTAGCATAGTCAATGAAACACAAGTAGGTGTTTTCCTGGAATTATCTTGGTTTCTCCATGATCCATTGGGTATTGCCAATATGATATCTGGTTCCTCTGCCTCTAGGAAACCTGGCTTGTACATCTGGAAGTTCTCAGTTCATGTACTGCTGAAGCTTAGCTTGAAGGATTTTGAGCATAACCTTACTAGCATGTGAAATGAACACAATTGTATGGTAGTTTGAACATTCATTGGCATTGCCCTTCTTTGTGATTGGAATAAAAACTGACCTTTTCTAGTCCTATAGTCACTGCTTAGTTTTCCAAATTTGCTGATATATTGAGAACAGCACTTTACCAGCATCAATTTACAGCATTTAAAATAGCACGGCTAGAATTCTGTCACTTCCAATAGCTTTGTTTGCAGTAATGCTTCCTAAGGTGCACTTGATTTCACACTCCAGGATGCCCTGTTCTAGGTGAGTTATCACATCATCATGGTTATCCAGGTCATTAAAAGCTTTTTTGTATACTTCTGTGTATTTTTGCTGTCTCTTCTTAATCTCTTTGGTTCTGTTAGGTCCTTACCTTTTCTATTCTTTATCATGCCCATCCTTGCATGAAATATTCCCTTCAATTTTCTTGAATAGATCTCTAGTCTTTCCATTCTATTTTTCCCCCTCTAGTTCCTTGTGTTGTTTACTTAAGAAGGCCTTCTTATCTCTCCTTGCTCTTCTCTGGAACTCTGCATTTAGTTGGGTATATCTTTCCCTTTCTCCCTTGACTTTCACTTCTCTACTTTCTTCAGCTATCTGCAAGACTTCCTCAGACAACTGCTTTGCCTTCTTGCATTTCCTTTTCTTTGGAATGATTTTGGTCAATGCTTCCTGTGCAATGTTATGAACCTCTGTCCATAGTTCTTCAAGCCCTTGGTCTACCATATCTAATCCCTCAAATCTATTCATCACTTCCACTGCATAATCGTAAGATGTTTGATTGAGGTCACACCTAAATTGCTTGGTGATTTTTCCATAAAATCTTCCATATAAGCCTGAGTTTTGCAATTAGGAGCTTATGATCTGAGCCATAGTCAGCTCCAGTTCCTTTGCTGACTATACAGAGTTTTTCTATCTAGGCTGCAAATAACATAATAATCTGATTTCAATATTGATCATCTGGTGATGTACATGTGTAGAGTTATCTTTTGGGTTGTTGGAAATGGGTGTTTGCTAGGACCAGCATGTTCTCTTGACAAAATTCTGTTAACTTTTGCCCTGCTTCACTTTGTACCACAAAGCCAAACTTATCTGTTGTTCTGACTATCTCTTGACTTTTTACTTTTGCATTTCAATCTCCAGTGATGAAAAAGACATTTTTTTTGGTGTTAGTTCTAGAAAGTGTTGTAAATCTTCATAGAACCAGTCAACTTCAGCTTCTTTGGCATCAGTGGTCGGTGCATAGACTTGGATTATTGTGATGTTGGATGATGTGACATGGAAACGAACCAAAATCATTCTGTAAGTTTTGAGACTGCATCCAAGTACTGCATTTCAGACTCTTCTGTTGACTATGAGGGCTACTCCATTTCTTCTAAAGGATTCTTACCCACAGTAGTAGGTATAGTGGTCATGTGAATCAAATTTGCCCATTCCCATACATGTTAGTTCACTGATTCCTAAGATGGTGGCATTCAATCTTGCGATCTCCTGCTTGACCACACCCAATCTACCTGGATTCATGGACTGAACATTCCAGGGTCCTATGCAATATTGCTCTTTACAACAGACTTAACTTTTACCACCAGACAGATCCAAAGCCAAGTGTCATTTCTGCTTCGACTCAACTGTTTCATTCTTTCTGGAGCTATTAGTAATTGCCCCCTGGTCTTCCACAGTAACATACTGGACACCTTCCAACCTTGGGGGCTCATCTTCCAGTGTTATATCCTTTTGCCTTTTCATACTGTTCATGGGGCTCTCACAGTAAGAATACTGGAGTGGGTTGTCATTCCCTCCTCCAGTGGACCACATTTTGTCAGAACACTTCACTACAAGCCATCTGTCTGGGGTGGTACTGCATGGCATGGCTCACGGCTTCACTGAGTTACACAACCTTTTCAGCACGACAAGGCTGTGATCCATGAAAGGAGTTTTGACATTAGAACCTGCCAAAATACAGAATATTTATATCAAATTCTCAGAGTCTTTAGACTCCTCTGGAGTTCGTCAATCCCTCCTTTTACCTCTGACCTCAGTAACCACCAATATGCTTTATTTCACAAAGATTAGGTGACACTTTGTAAATGGGACTGTTCTGGAAATAGTCTTTCTTTTTACTTTTTATATTAATTATTTGTTTTAACTGGAGGCTAATTACTTTACAATATTGTAGTGGTTTTCGCCATACATTGACGTGAAACAATCTTGTAACTGACTTCCTTCACTCAGCATAATTATTCACTAGGTTTATTGACTATATCATGTTTATCTATTCACCTGTTAATGGAGGATCAGATTGTTTAGTTTGAGCCTGTTATGAATAAAACTGCTATAAACATTAGTGTATAAATCTTGAGGGGGAGGGACATGTGATTTCATTTCCCTGGGGTAAATACTTATAAGTAGAATAGCTAGGTCATATTTAATTTCATGTAAAGTTACCAAATGGTTTTCCTTTTTGCATTTCATCCAAACATGTACAAAAGTTCCTACTGCTTCACATCCTTGCTCATACTTGATATTGTCAGTATTTTTCACTGTAGTCCTAATAGGTATTTAGTGGCCTGTCTTTGTGCTTTAATGTTCATTTCACTGATGATTAATGATTTGGTAGCATCTTTTCAAATATTTATTGGAAGCTAATTTATCTTTTTTTTGTAAGTGGTCGATCAAATCTTTGGCCCATCTTTATTGTTTGTTTATTTTTGAGTGATAGGAGTCTAAGAATTCTATACATACTTTATCCAATATGCACTTTGATTTTTTTTTCTTTATAAAGCCTCTCTAAGAACAAAACATTTTGCATGAGTGCATGCATACTAAGTCACTTCAGTCTTGTCTGACTCTTTCAACCCTATGGACTGTAGCCCACCAGGCTCCTCTGTCCATGGGGATTCTCCAGGCAAGAATACTGGACTGGGTTGCCATGCCCTCCTCCAGGAGGTCTTCCAGGACCCAGGATAAAATCCATATCTCTTTCATGTCCTGAATTGGCAGGCAGGTTCTTTACCACTGGCACCACCTGGGAAGCCCAGAAGTTTTTGTATAAAGTCTAAGTTACCAAAAATTTACTTCATGATTTGTGTTTTTTGAGTCTCATCTAGAAAATCTTTTCCCACTTAAAGTTTTTCTCATATTTTCTTCTTAAAGTGGCATAGCTTTAGTTTTTTTTGTTTTGAATAAATGATTTTACATAATTTTCTAACATGTTATAAGGTAAGGACTGAGATTCATTTCTTCCATGTGGATAGCTATTTGTTCCATCATCATTTGTTTGAAAGACATTCTTTTCTTCATTGAATTGCTTTGGCACTTTTGATATAAATCAATTGATCATATTTGTAAATCTATTTTTGGGGCTCTATTCTGTCCCATTGATGATTTTGTGGGTACTTTAAGGTTTTGGTGCTATTGAAAATGGAATTTTTAATTTTCAATTTTCAATAGTCTAAATTTTATAAGAGTTGTCATCATCTTTACCTCCTAATCAATACCTTTATTGATTACATATCAAATAATGAAATTCCATCATCATCTAAAACCTTTCTTTTTTCTTTTCTTTATTTTTTTTATTGTAGCAAATTCATCAAAATTTTATCACCAGCATTCTGTTTCCAATAAAATTATTCACTGGTCCAAATGTATACTCCAAACTTACATTAAAAAACTGCATATGTATGTGTTAACTTGCATAAGAGGACCAAGGATGCAAGAATACAGAATATGTGAAGATCAGTAAGTGGGAAAGGGCCCTGATATAGAAGAGAGACTCAAGAGATTAAGCAAATTCTATGTTGCTTTGGAGAGTAAAACAAGAATTAGTGCTGGAAACTGCAGAGAAACTGACTTCAGTGTAATAGTAGGAGGATACAGTCAGAAGATATACTTAGAGAAACGCAAGGGACTTTCTTAGGAGGCAGTTAATTCTGTTACTAAGCAGGTCCCAGATGACCACCCACTGAGAATGTCACCAAGGCAATAGTCAGTGTCATGTGCAGGTCACCTCTAAAAGATACCCCTAGTGCTGAGCTCACAATTCTCTAAATTTATTTTTAACCATTGAATATCATTTCATCATCAAAAGGAGTCTTCTGGACAGCTTTTGGTCTATTTGTAGTCCGTGTGTGTGTGTGTGTGTGTGTGTGTGTGTGTGTGTGTGTGTGTGTGTGTTCAGTCGCTTAGTCACGTCCAACTCTTTGGGACCTAGTGATCTGTGGCTCACCAGGATCCTCTGTCCATAGAACTTTCCAGGAGAGAAATACTGAAATGGATTGCCATTTCCTGCTCCAGGGAATCTTCCTGACCCCGGGTATCAAACTCTGATTTCCTGCATTTTCTGCATTGGCAGGTGGTTCTTTACTTCCCAGGGCTGAACCACCTGGCAAGCCCTTTGTATTTCCTATGGTCAGTCTAATATTTCCTCTAATACTTAATTTTTGAACATGTTATTCATGAACTACTGCTGAAATTAGTGAAGGCTTATTTTTGGGGAGAGAGTTAAGATTTTCTCTTTAACTTTCTAGTTTGTATTGGAGTTTAGCTGATTAACAATGTTGTGATAGTTTCAGGTGAACAGTGAATGGAATCAGCCATACGTATACATGGATCCATTCTCCCCAAAATCCCTCCTCCCATCCACACTGGCACATAACATTGAGCAGAGTTCCCTGTGCTGTATAGTAAGTCATTGTTGGTGATCCATTTCAAATACTGCGGTGTGTTCATGTCTACCCCAAACTCCCTAACTATCCCTTCATTCTATCCTTCATTCCAACAACAATAATTTTGTTTTCTAAGTCTGGAGTCTGTTTCTGTTCTGTAAATAAGTTCATTTATATCACATCTTTTTAGACTCTGCACATAAGGGATGTCATACAATATTTCTCCTCTGTCTGACTTGGCATGACAATTTCTAGATCCATCCATGTTCCTGCAAATGGTATTACTTCATTCTTCTTAATGGCTGAGTAATATAATAGAGGCTTTCTTTTGCAAAGCAGCTTCTACAACATCACTTCCTGTTGGAAGTTCTAGAATCACTCTTCACAAGGTATTCTTAATGTATTACTGGATAAGAGAAGCCATTTGTAAATGGTTATGCATGATCATTCTTTGACACATCTATAAATTATCTGTTAAGCTCTTCTAATGGAGTGGACCTAAACCTGTCAAGGCAACAGGAGGCAACTGTTTCAGCATCTTTTGAAACAATAATTAATTTTCAAAATGCCAAGGCCAAATGGCAATAGTTAGCATTGCTCCCAGATTACAATCATGGCCTAGATGCTACAGAGAAAAATTGTCTTGCATTGCCTACAAACAGATTCTCAGAAAATCTAATATAAGATCACTGCCTTTAATTATACTTCTGAAATAAGTAACTTTGATCAAATTAGTGCATCTGGCCTCCTGTATGTTTTTCCCATTTGAATGCACTGTACAATATAATCATCTGAAATAAACATCCATTACAAAGAATGCTTCATTTCAAAGGACATGTTATTCTGCTCATCCAGCCAATGTTATGTTCCCCTCCCCAATACATTTCCATCTTGCACCTATTAACAGGATGAACAAATTACCAAGCTCTCATAATGTACCAACTAGCAAATTAAAACAATTCATTGATGTTGAATAGGGCCATGCATTTAAAAGATTTCAATTCATTTTTATTCACAATTACCATGTTTTCTTTTTAAACAGACCCTTCCAGCTTACAAATTTTTGGAAGACATTCTCTTCTCTACACAATACAGTTATGTCTTTTCCTAACTAGAAATATCTATCTTTAAAAAGAAAATAGGACATGCATCTTGCATTTGATAGGCTTTTTACTCCAAAGTCCATGGAAATAGACCTAAGAACCATATAAGACTTAGAGCTCAGTTCATTTATTTTGTTACAAAAGTGGCTCTTTTCCAGAAGAGAGTGAAATCGTTTCTTCTTGGATCACTGTGATGTGATTGTCATCTGTTATCCCCACTAAAATCAAGATGAGACTTACCAAGGTCAATTCAACCCCAAAACTGTTTATTAGACACCTGCTGCATACAGGACACTATGAAGTTTCCTAAAATGAGCAAGATGTGGCCTCTTCTTTCAACCTGGTACACAAGCCAAAAAGAAGATTAACCACAGAACATTGTGGCAATTTGGAAATGGCTAGTCAGCAACATAGATGATAAAATATATATCAGAGCAAGCTGGATCATGTAAAAGAAGTTAAAAAGAACTTGGAATTCAAAGGAAATGGCTGGCATGAAAAGAAAGTGAAAGTGAAGTCACTCAGTCATGTCTGACTCTTTGCGACCCCGTGGACTGTACCCTACCAGGCTCCTCCATCCATGGGATTCTCCAGGCAAGAATACTGGAGTGGGTTGCCATTTCCTTCTCCAGGGGATCTTCCTGACCCAGGGAAGGGTTTGGAGTTCAAAGAAAATGCTTGGCATAAAGCCAGAAAAATTAAGTGGGCCTTGAGGAAAATCCCAAGCCTTCACTTTTGTTCTTTTCTATGGAGAAAGACATAGAAATTCAAGTATGGAAGATATTTGATAATAATAACAAATAAGCTATGCTTTTCTAGAAGCAGGGAATTTAAAGGACTGACTAAAGTAAATACCAGAAAACTAGATGGGATGAAGAACCCAAGGCCCTAAATCCTTGTTGGCTCAGTGGTAAAGAATCCTCCTGCCAATGCAGGAAACATAGGTTTGACCCCTGGGTTTGGAAAATGCCCTGGAGAAGGATATGGCAACCCACCCCAGTATTCTTGCCTGGGGAATCCCATGGACAGAGGAGCCTAGAGGGCTACAGTCCATGGAGTTCCAAAAGAGTCAGATACGACTTAGCAACTAACCAACAACAACAAAGTCTCTTTGTGTTCAGTTTATTAGATAATCAGGAACCACTGAAACCTTTTTAATAAGATGAAAGAAATGACTGGGGAATCGCCCTTAAGGCACATCTTAAAGCTCATAGGATACTGATAAAATGAAAAAAGTGGCAGGCAGTGAGAACTATGAGAAGAATATTTTTCTTCTCTCTGGACAAATAATTGCACCATGTTAAAGGAAGGGCCATGGCAACCCACTCCAGTACTCTTGCCTGGAAAATGCCATGGATGAAGGAGCCTGGTAGGCTGCAGTCCATGGGGTCACTAAGAGTCGGACATGACTGAGTGACTTCACTTTTACTTTTCATTTTCATGTACTGGAGAAGGAAATGGCAACCCATTCCAGTGTTTTTGCCTGGAGAATCTCAGGGACGGGGGAGCCTGGTGGGCTGCCGTCTGTGGGGTTGCACAGAGTTGGACACGACTGCAGCAACCTAGCAGCAGCAGCAAAGGAAGGACCAGGATTTTGGAACTTGATCTTCTTGTAAATAAACTCAGTTGCAGGGCAGCAGACCTGCAACTAGAGGGCTCAGGTGATGGGGAATACACACAACTATAGGAATGTGGGAGGTGGTCCAGGCTGACAGGTGCGAAGGCAGCAACCAATCCATTTACCTGACATACAGCCCGCCCTAGACATCCAGGGTCTGAGCTGATGTTCACACAAAAGAAGGATGTTGGACAAGGATATGTATGGGCACCCTGTTTGGGAAGTGTTTCCTAGGCAGCAGGAATAAGAGTGAAGGGGAGTGAGACAGAAAAGGGGGAGAAGCCAATAGCAGGGTGTGGGAAAGAGGCCAGTGATGGGATGATGGGCCTGAATCCCTACAGTCCCCTATGAAATGGAAAGAATACTGCCAAATTCTGTGAATTCTTTAAGACTTGGTATTTTGCATTATATTAAAGGAGTATAATAATGCGTACTTTCCAAGGCTGTATATGTTGGATACATATATGTAAGTAAACCATATGTTATAAGGCTTTGGTAAATAAACCCGTATTTACTATTTATGATTATTACTAGTGTTGCTATAATTATTATTGTGACTACTACCCATAGAATTGAATCTGACAGGCTCTGTGGTCTTCCTAGATGCCACTGTCTGCCTAACTCCTGCTTGATTCTTTTTTTTATTGAGGTATAGTTAATTTACAATGTGTTCATTTTAAGACACGACTTAGTGACTGAACAACAGCAAATAGGGTATGGAGATAAGGGAATGATTAAAAGGAAATTTACAGTTCACAAGATAGGAATCCCACTTTGCTTGCCACTACTTGTACTGAAGGGCAGGGCAAGAAGAGGGGAACAGGGATGACATTCCAGGGTTTCCCTCCCCATTTATATACCCCCAGCAAGGTTTGTGGAGAGGGTGGCAGGGGGCAAGAAGGTATACTGTATAGGTATGTATATATACATATGTACACATATATACTCTCAAGAGAAGACTCTTGAGAGTCCCTTGGACAGCAAGAAGATCAAACCAATCAATCATAAGGGAAATCAACCCTGAATACTCATTGGAAAAACTGATGCTGAAGCTGAACCTCCAATAATTTGGCCACCTGATGCAAAGAGTTGACTCATTGGAAAAGACCCTAATGCTGGGAAAGACTGAAGGCAAAAGGAGAAGAAGGAAGGAGAGGATGAGATGGTTGGATGGCATCACCTATTCAATGGACATGAACTTGGGTGAACTCTAGGAGATGGTGAGGGACAGGGAGGGCTCATGTCCTCATGCTGCAGTCCATGGGATCGCAAAGATCATATATATATGATCATGGGAGAAATAACTCCAGAAAGAATGAAGGGATGGAGACAAAGCAAAAACAATACCCAGCTGTGGATGTGACTGGTAACCAAGGTCCGATGCTGTAAACAGCAATATTCCTTAGGAACCTGGAATGTTAGGTCCATGAATCAAGGCAAACTGGAAGCAGTCAAACAGGAGATGGCAAGAGTAAAGGTAGACATTCTAGGAATCAGCGAACTAAGATGGACTGGAATGGGTGAATGTAAGTCAGATGACCATTATATCTACTACTGTGGGCAGGAATCCCTTAGAAGAAATGGAGTAGCCATCATAGTCAACAAAAGATTCCGAAATGCAGTACTTGGATGCAATCTCAAAAATGATAGAATGATCTCTGTTCATTTCCAAGGCAAACCATTCAATATCACAATAATCCAAGCCTATGCCCCAACCAGTAATGCTGAAGAAACTGAATTTGAATGGTTCTATGAAGACCTACAAGATCTTTGAGAACTAACACCCCCAAAAGATGTCCTTTTCATTATAGGGGACTGGAATGCAAAAGTAGGAAGTAAGAAAACACCTGGAGTAATAGCCAAATCTGGCCATGGAGTACAGAATTAAGCAGGGCAAAAGCTAACAGAGTTTTGCCAAGAGAATGCAATGGTCATAGCAAACATCCTCTTCCAACAACACAAGAGAAGACTCTACACATGTACATCACCAGATGGTCAACACTGAAATCAGATTGGTAATATTCTTTGCAGCCAAAGATGGAGAAGCTGTACACAGTCAGCAAAAACAAGACCAGAAGCTGACTGTGGCTCAGATTATGAACTCCTTATTGCCAAATTCAGACTAAAATTGAAGAAAGTAGGGGAAATCACTAGACCATTCAGGTATGACCTGAATCAAATCCCTTATGATTATACAGTGGAAGTGAGAAATAAATTTAAGGGACTAGATCTGAGAGAGAGAGTACCTGATGAACTATGGATGGAGGTTCATGACATTGTGCAGGAGACAGGGATTAAGACCATTCCCATGGAAAAGAAGTGCAAAATGGCTCTCTGAGGAGGCCTTACAAATAGCTCTGAAAAGAAGAGAAGCTAAAAGCAAAGGAGAAAAGGAAAGATATTCCCATTTGAATACAGAGTTCCAAAGAATAGCAAGGGAGATAAGAAAGTCTTCCTAAGTAATCAATGCAAAGAAATAGAGGAAAACAACAGAATGGGAAAGAATAGAGACCTCTTTAAGAAAATTAGAGATACCAGGGAACATTTCATGCAAAATGGGCTCAATAAAGGACAGAAATGGTATGGACCTAACATAAGCAGAAGATATAAAGAGAGCTGGCAAGAATACACAGAAGAACTGTACAAAAAATATCTTCACGACAGATAAACACGATGGTGTGATCACTCACCTAGAGCCAGGCATCCTGGAATGTGAAATCAAGTGGGCTTTGGAAAGCATCACTAAAAAACAAAGCTAGTGGAGGTGATGGAATTCCAGCTGAGCTATTTAAAATCCTGAAAGATGATGCTGTGAAAGTGCTCCGCTCAATATGCCAGCAAATTTGGAAAACTCAGCAATGGCCACAGAACTGGAAAAGGTCAGTTTTCATTCCAATCCCAAAGAAAGGCAATGCCAAAGAATGTTCAAACTACCGCACAATTTCATTCATCTCACACACTAGTAAGGTGATGCTCAAAATTCTCCAAGCCAGGCTTCAGCAATACAAGAACTGTGAACTTCCAGATGTTCAAGCTGGTTTTAGAAAAGGTAGAGGAAGCAGAGATCAAATTGCCAACATCTGCTGGATCATCGAACAAGCAAGAGATTTCCAGAAAAACATCTATTTCTGATTTATTGACTATGCCAAAACCTTTGACTGTGTGGATCACAATAAACTGTGGAAAATTCTGAAAGAGATGAGAATACCAGACCATCTGACCTATCTCTTGAGAAACCTGTATGCAGGTCAGGAAGCAACAGTTAGAACTTGACATGGAAAAACAGACTGGTTCCAAATAAAAAAAGGAATATGTCAAGGCTGTATATTGTTACCCTGCTCATTTAACTTGTATGCAGAGCACATCACGAGAAATGCTGGGCTGGAAGAAGCACAAACTGGAATCAAGAGTGCTGGGATAAATATCAATAATCTCAGATATGAAAATGATGCCACCTTTATGGCAGAAAGTGAAGAGGAACTAAAAAGCCTCTTGATGAAATTGAAAGAGGAGAGTGAAAAGTTGGCTTAAAGCTCAACATTCAGAAAACTAAGATCATGGCATCTGATCCCATCACTTCATGGGAAATAGATGGAGAAACAGTGGAAACAGTGGCAGACTCTATTTTGGGGGGTCCAGAATCACTGCAGATAGTGACTGCAACCATGAAATTAAAAGACGCTTACTCCTTGGAAGGAAAGTTATGACCAACCTAGACAGCATGTTTAAAAGTAGAGACATTACTTTGCCAACAAAGTTCCATCTAGTCAAGGCTATGGCTTTTCCAGTGGTCATGTATGGATGTGAAAGTTGGGCCGTAAAGAAAGCTGAGAGCCAAAGAAATGATGCTTTTGAACTGTGGTGTTGGAAAAGACTCTTGAGATCCCCTAGACTCCAAGGAGATCCAGCCAGTCCATTCTAAAGATCAGTCCTGGGTGTTCATTGGAAGGACTGATGTTGAAGCTGAAACTCCAGTACTTTGGCCACCTCATCCAAGGAGTTGACTCATTGGAAAAGACCGTAATGCTGGGGAGGACTGGGCGCAGGAAAAGAAGAGGACAGCAGAGGATGAGGTGGCTGAATGGCATCACTGACTCGATGGACATGGGTTTGGGTAGACTCTGGGAGTTGGTGATGGACAAGGAGGCCTGGCATGCTGCAATTCATGGGGTCACAAAGAATCAGACACTAATGAGTGACTGAACTGAACTGAATTGATATATATCAGATGATTTTCACTTATAGGTTATTATAAAATATTGAGTTCTCTGTGCTCTCTAGTTGTTCCTTGTTGATTGTCTATTTTATATGTAGTAGTGTGTATATATTAGTCCCAAAGTCCTGATATATCCAGTCTCTCTTTCCCTTTGGTATATATAAGTTTGTTTCTATGTCTTGCTTAAATATCTGAAAACAAGCCTCAGTACTTTTAGGCATCCAGAGAACTGTGTGTTTTTAAAATCTTCCAGAACAAAGTAAATCTAGTGTAAGAGATTTCAAAAAAATAAAATAAAATAAAATAAGAATGTTGCCAAGAATTACACACCTGAGTGATTAGGGGCTGATGCACCTTGGGGTATACACAAAGCACCCTAGGTTGATATCTGGCCCAGCTGAACCTCCCATTGTCTTTCATAGAAGCCTCCAAAGCAGGAAACCAAGCCACGCAACTGTGTGTCCTCTAATTACCATTGGCTCTTCCTGTGCAAACGCTTGGGCTTCTGCATGCTTCCCACTACCTGCACCTCAGCTGCCTGAGGAATCATGATGTTACAGTGCACTAGGCATCATCACTGCCCCACTCACTCCCAGCAGAAGGTTCCCTCTTACGTCCGGCCATGAGTGACCCAGCTCCTAAATTCTATCCTGTGGTTCTTCTTTTCAGCACTATCTCTGATACAAACCATCTCTCACTTTGGGTTTCCTTCAGAGCAGTGCTAATAACAAGACGTCCAGTGCAGGCGGTGTATTTCAGACATCATTCCTAGAATCACAAATGAGGGATCTGGGCACATAAGTTTGGACAGGTAGAAAGTCAAGTTAAAGATAGATTTTGAAGTCCTTTTGGGGGTCTTGATATGGGGATCTTATTGTAATTCAGTCCCTAAGTCTAACACTGTTTCCATTGTTTTCCCACCTATTTGCTATGAAGTGATGGGACCAGATGCCATGATCTTAGTTTTCTGAATGTTGAGTTTAAGCCAACTTTTTCAATATCCTCTTTCACTTTCATCAAAAGTTTTTTTTAGTTCATCTTCACTTTCTTCCATAAGGGTAGTGTCATCTGTGTATCTGAGGTTATTGATATTTCTCCCAGCAATCTTGATTCCAGCTTGTGCTTCATCCAGTCCAGCATTTCACATTGCTCTGCATATAAATTTAAAAAGCAAGGAGACAATATGCAGCTTTGATGTACTCCTTTCTCGATTTTGAACCAGTCAGTTGTTCCATATCCAATTCTAACTGTTGCTTCTTGACCTGCATACAGACTCTCAGGAGCTAAGGTAATATATTCCCATCTCTTTAAGAATTTAACAGTTTGTTTTGATCAACACAGTCAAGGGCTTTAGCATAATCAGTAAAGCCAAAGTAGATATTCTTCTGGAATTCTCTTGCTTTTTCTTTCTTTCTTTTTTTTCTTTACATTATTGTGCCGGTTTTGTCATACATTGACATGAATCCACCATGGGTATACATGTGTTCACCTTCCAGAACCCCCCTCCCACCTCCCTCCCAATTCCATCTCTCAGGTCACCCCAGTGCACCAGCCCTGAGCACCCTCTATCAAGCATCAAACCTGGGCTGCCAATTGATTTCACATATGATAATTTACATGTTTCAATGCTATTCTCCCATATCATCCCACCCTTACCTTTCTATGATACAAGAGATGTTGGCAATTTGATCTCTGGTTCCTCTGCCTTTTCTAAATTCAGCTTGAATCTGGAAGTTCACAGTTCACATACTGTCAAAGCCTGGCTTGGAGAATTTTGAGCATTACTTTGCTAGCACGTGAGATGAGTGCAATTGTGTGGTAGTTTGAACATTCTTTGGCATTGCCTTTCTTTGGAATTGGAGTGGAAACTGACCTTTTCCAGTCCTGTAGCCACTGCTGAGTTTTCCAGATTTACAGGTTTATTGAGTACATCACTTTAACAGCATCATCTTTTAGGATTTGAAATAGCTCAGCTGGAGTTCCATCTCCTCAGCTAGCTTTATCTCTAGTTCTGCTTCCTAAGACCCACTTAACTTCACACTCCTGGATGTCTGGCTCTAGGTGAATGATCACATCACCATGGTTATCTGTATCATTAAGATCATTTTTGTATGGTTCTTCTGTCTATTTTTGCTTCCTCTTCCTAATATCTTCTGCTTCTGTTAGGTCCATACCATTTCTGTCCTTTATTGTGCCCATCTTTGCATGAAATGTTCCCTTAGTAGCTCTAATTTTCTTGAAGAGATCTCTTGTCTTTCCCATTCTATTATTTTCCTCTGTTTGCACTGCTCACATAAGAAGGCTTTCTTATCTCTCTTTGTTATTCTTTGAAATTCTGCATTAAGATGGATATATCTTTCTTTTCTCCTTTACCTTTCACTTTTTTCTTTTCTCAGCTATTTGTAAGGCCTCCTCAGACAACCGTTTGCCTTTTTGCATTTCTTCTTCTTGGCGATGGTTTTGGTCACTGCCTCTTGTACAATGTTATGAACCTCCATCCACAGTCCTTCAGACACTCTGTCAGATCTAACTTGAACCTATTTGTCTCTTCCACTTTATAATTGAAAGTGATTTGATTTAGCTCATACCTGAATGGTCTTGTGGTTTTCCCTACTTTCTTCAGTATAAGTCTGAATTTCACAATAAGAACTTCATGATCTGAGCCACAGTCATCTCCCGATCTTATTTTTCCTGACAGTCTAGAGCTTCTCCACCTTTGGCTGCAAAGCATATAGTCAATTTGATTTCCATATTGACCATTTGGTGATTTCCATGTGTAGAGTCATCTCTCATGTTGTTGGAGAGGTATATTTGCTATGCATAGCGTGTTCTCATGGCAAAATTCTGTTAGCCTTTGCCCTGCTTCATCTTGTACTCCAAGGCCAAACTTGTCTGTAGCTCCAGGTATCTCTTGACTTCCTACTTTTGCATTCCAGTCACCTCTGATGAAAAGGATGTCTTTTTTTAGTGTTAGTTCTATATTTTTGCATAGTCAATTGAACAGAAGTAGAATTTTTTTTTAATTATCTTGCTTTTTCTATGATCCAGCAGATGTTGCATTCATTTGATCTCTGGTTCATCTGACTTCTTTAAATCCTGCTTGTACATTTGGAAATTCTTGGATCACATGCTGATGAAGCCTAGCTTGAAGGAATTTTAGGATTACTTTGCTAGCATGTGAAATAAACGCATTTGTATGGTAGCTTAAACATTGTTTGGCATCGCCTTTCTTTGTAATTGGAATGAAAACTGATATTTTCTAGTTCTGTAGTCACTACTGAGTTTTCCAAATTTGCTGGCATATTGAGTGCATCACTTTAACAACATCATCTTTTAGGATTTGAAGTAGCTCAGCTGGAATTCCGTCACCTTCACTAGTTTTCTTCATACTAATGCTTCCTAAGGTCCACTTGGCTTCACATTTCAGAATGTCTGGCTCTAGGTGAGTGACAACACCACTGTGGTTATCTAGGTCATTAAGACCTTTTCTGTACAGTTCTTCTGTGTGTTCTTGCCACTTCTTCCTAATCTCTTCTTCTTCTATTAGTTTCTTGATGTTTCTGTCCTTTATTGTGTCCATCTTTGCATGAAATATGACCTTGGTATCTCCAGTTTTCTTGAAGAGATCTCTAGTCTGTCCCATTCTATCCTTTTGTCTATTTGCATTGCTCATATAGGAAGGCCTCCTTATCTCTCCTTGTTATTCTTTGGAACTCTGCATTTAGTTCAGCTTATCTTTCCCTTTCTCGTTTGCCTTTTGTTCCTCTTTTTTTCTCTGCTATTTGTAAAGACTCCTCAGACAACCATTTTGCCTTCTTGCATTTCTTATTACTGGGGATGGGTTTTTTCACTGCCTCCTGTATCATGTTATGAACCTCCATCCATAGTTCATCAGGTACTCTGTCTATCAAATCTAATCCCTTGAATCTATTTGTTATGTCCACTGTATAATCATAAAGGATTTTATTTAGTTCATACCTGAATGGTCTTGTGGTTTTACCTATTTTCCTCAATTTAAGCCTGAATTTTACAATAAGGAGTTCATGAGCTGAGCCACACTCAGCTCCCCATCTTGTTTTTGCTGAATGTATAGAGCTTCTCTATCTTTGGCTGCAAAGAATATAATCCATCTGATTTCAGTATTTACCATATAGTGATCTCCATATGTAGATTCATTTTTTTGTGTCATTGGAAAAGGGTGTTTGCTATCACTAGTGCCTTCTCTTGTCAAAACTGTGTTACCCTTTGCCAGCCTTTGTTTTGTACTCCCAGGCCAAACTTGCCTGTTACTCTGGGTATCTCTTTACCTCCTAAGGTAGGTGATGATGATAGATAGTAAATAGATAATTGACAGATGATGACAACAGGTAGATATATTTCTATTTTTATGATGTATCTTTGCCACCCACATATTCTTATTTCTGAAGATTTGTACTGTGTTTTGATATTTGGCAAATGTCCTCTGATTTCATGTAGCTTTGTAAAAAGTATATTCTTAGGTGTTTTCCCCATGTGTCTTTGTTCAGCTGATCTTTCAAATAATTTTATTATGTTTAAAAATAAAGCATCTAGTTGGAATGGTATTTCTCAAGATTCTCCTTTCCTCTTTCCCTGTCATAGCTTGGACATACTGAATCCTAATTCTTCTGCCTGTTGATAATCAGTTCTGGACCTTCCAGTTCTCGGCTGCCGTAGTGAGCTTTCTAGTGCCTCAATTTAATCATTTCCATTTGCTGATGACAATCTCTAGGTGACTTTCCATTTATTTAAGGGTACAAGTCAAACATTTCAATGTGGCATGTGGGACATCTCTCTGCTCTTCTCTCCTGACTTTTATCATTTTCTGTCTCACTCACCACCCTCCCTCCAATAATCACCAAAATTTCCGTGGTTCCCTGATCTCCCCACTCTGCTCTCACACATTTCTCTCTGTTTACACTGTCTCCCCGTCATCACCAACTCTGCCCTTTTGAGGTAAGCTGTTGTCTCCTGTGGGGCACTTACCCTAAATCTCTGTCTTGTCTTGCATTCGGTACCCTTCCTTCACCAGAACTCACACTACCACATTCTCAGGATACCCTAGACTATATTAAAATCACCTGTTCACTTACACCTCTTTCCCACTAAATAAGAGGCCCTATCAGAACACCACCTGTTTCTTAACCCCAGAACTCACTGTCGTGTTTATTACTTGATAGATCCTTCTTCATTTTTGCTGAGCAAATGAATCAAAAGTGACACAAGCTGATATTAATTTCATACCAATTAGTGGTCAAATAGATCCCAGTCATTTTAGGTGGTGTCTTCATTGGGTGCACGTAGTTTTGGAGGAAGGGGATCCTGAAAAGTGCATAATGCAAGAGAAAAGTAAGACAGAGAAAGAGGAAATGTCAATAAAGAGGATGTTGATGAGCTAGGGACAAGTGAGTTGTCATCCAGCTTGTAACGTTTTGAGAAACTCTGGAAGTCAGTTCAGAATTGCCTCCTGGGAAGATGGAAAAGCAGGGCATTTATGCCTTGACTCCAACCTGAGAGCTGTCCTCCAGCAGTTAGCTTGTTTCACACTCCAAGGCTATGCCATGTGCAACCCACCAACTGCACATGCTGCCAGGAAAAACCCAGGGCAGAGGGTGCGAGTGGGAGCAGCCCACAGGCAAGTGAACTCAGGCAGGGTAAGGGTCCCTGGAGGCATGGAAGCATCTGCTCCAGCAGGAGACACTGGCCCACCAAACATACATAAACTAAAGCCAGACGTGAGCTGTTCAAAGACTCCTGAGGGGCAATAAGAATGATTTTAGCTCTCTTCAAATCCTTCAGCATTATAGACATAAATGCTATTTGAGTCAGTATCATGGTGAATCCAAAACCTCTCCAAAGGAAAGCTGTATCTTTTTTTATGTTCTGTGCTATTATTTGTTGATGAATCACTTTCTCATTGCAGAACATACATTTTCCCAGACCTGTGAGATTATGAAATGTGTTTTTTCATGATGATGTCTATCTCAGGATCTTTGTCTGTGCAGTTTCATGGAATTGGCTTTAACATACATAAGTAGCCATGGATACCAATCATGATGGTCATCATATTGTGATCACATTTATTGTCACATTATCAATGGTTGGGAGTCACTTTGGGGTTGTGTTGCTGTTTTTAAAAGAGAATGAGGAGCAAACTCACATATGTGGTCTTTACTCAGTGTCTGCTGTATGCAGAGATTCCTACTAAACTCACATGGTGTATGTGGAATAAACAGTACACATTCTAACAAAATTTCCAGCTTGAAGTACAGAAAAATGCTTATATTTTGCAAAAACTGGTTATGCTTTCATTTGGTACAGATATGAAGTTGATCTAAATAAAAAACTTGAAATAGATTAGTTTTAATACAAATATTGAAGGAGATCCCGAAAGGTGGACTGGTGTTCAAAGATGGCATTCAAAGACTTTAAAAATACACAGTGTTCATGAGCTGATGGGAAAGTCTCAGAAAATTAGAAGTCTAAAGTATGCAGGCTTCACAGCTGAATTCTACCAAAAATTTAGAGAAGAGCTAACACCGATTCTACTCAAACTCTTCCAGAAAATTGCAAACGAAGGTAAACTTCCAAACTCATTCTATGAGGCCACCATCACCCTAATTCCAAAACCCAACAAAGATGGCCCCAAAAAAGAAAACTACAGGCCAATATCACTGATGAACTTAGATGCAAAATTCCTTAACAAAATTCTAGCAAATAGAAACCAACAACACATTAAAAAAATCATACATCATGATCAAGTAGGCTTTATCCCACGGATGCAAGGATTCTTCAATATCCACAAATCAATCAATGTAATACACCACAGTAACAAATTGAAAAATAAAAATCACATGATTATCTCAATACATGCAGAGAAAGCCTTTAACAAAATTCAACATCCATTTATGATAAAAAACCCTCCAAAAAGCAGGAATAGAAGGAACATATCTCAACATAATAAAAGCTACATATGACAAACCCACAGCAAACATTATCCTCAATGGTGAAAAACTGGAAGCATTCCCCCTGAAATCAGGAACAAGACAAGGGTGCCCACTCTCACCACTACTTTTCAACATAGTTTTGGAAATCTTGGCCACAGCAATCAGAGCAGATAAAGAAATCAAAGGAATCCAGATTGGAAAAGAAGAAGTAAAACTCTCTCTGTTTGCAGATGACATGATCCTCTATATTGAAAACCCTAAAGACTCTATGAGAAAATTACTAGAGCTAATCAGTGAATATAGCAAAGTTTCAGGATACAAAATCAACACACAGAAATCCCTGGCATTCCTATACACTAACAGTGAGAAATCAGAAAGAGAAATTAAGGAAACAATTCCATTCACCATCGAAACAAAAAGAATAAAATACTTAGGAGTATTTCTACCTAAAGAAACAAAAGACTTGTATATAGAAAATTATAAAACACTGATGAAAGAAATCAAAGAGGACACAAACAGATGGAGAAATGTGCCGTGTTCGTGGATTGGAAGAATCAATATAGTGAAAATGAGTATACTACCCAAAGCAATCTATAGATTCAATGCAATTCCTATCAAGCTACCAGAGGTCTTTTTCAGAGAATTAGAACAAATAATTTCTCAATTTGTATGGAAATACAAAAAACCTCGTATAGCCAAAGCAATCTTGAGAAAGAAGAATGGAACTGGAGGAATCAACCTACCTGACTTTAGGCTATACTACAAATCCACAGTCACTAAGACAGTATGGTACTGGCACAAAGACAGAAATATAGATCAATGGAACAGAATAGAAAGCCCAGAAATAAATCCACGCATCTATGGACACCTTATCTTTGACAAAGGAGGCAAGAATATACAATGGAGAAAAGACAACCTCTTTAACAAGTGGTGCTGGGAAAACTGGACAGCCACTTGTAAAAGAATGAAACTAGAACACTTTCTAACATCATACACAAAGATAAACTCAAAATGGATCAAAGATCTAAGCATAAGACCAGAACCTATAAAACTCCTAGAGGATAACCTAGGCAAAACACTCTCTGACATAAACCAAAGCGGATACTCCATGACCCACCTCCCAGAATATTGGAAATAAAAGCACGAATAAACAAATGGGACCTAATTAAAATTAAAAGCTTCTGCACAACAAAGGAAACTATAAGCAAGGTGAAAAGACAGCCTTCAGAATGGGAGAAAATAATAGCCAATGAAGCAACGGACAAACAATTCATCTCAAAAATATACAAGCAACTCCTGCAGCTCCATTCTAGAAAAATAAATGACCCAATCAAAAAGTGGGCCAAAGAACTTAACAGACATTTCTCCAAAGAAGACATAAAAATGGCTAACAAACACATGAAAAGATCCTCAACATCACTCGTTATCAGAGAAATGCAAATCAAAACCACAATGAGGTATCACTTTACACCAGTCAAAATGGCTGCAATCCAAAAATCTACAAGTAATAAATGCTGGAGAGGATGTGGAGAAAAGGGAACTCTCTTACACTGTTGGTGGGAATACAAACTAGTACAGCCACTATGGAAAACAGTGTGGAGGTTCCTTAAAAAACTGCAAATAGACCTGCCATATGACCCAGCAATCCCACTGCTGGGCATATACACCGAGGAAACCAGAATTGAAAGAGCCACGTGTACCCCAATGTTCATCGCTGCATTGTTTACAATAGCCAGGACATGGAAGCAACCTAGATGCCCATCAACTGACGAATGGATAAGAAAGCAGTGGTACATATACACAATGGAATACTACTCACCATTAAAAAAAAATTCATTTGAATCAGTTTTACTCAGATGGACGAAACTGGAGCCCATTATCCAGTGTAAAGTTAGCCAGAAGCAAAAACAACAATACAGTATACTAATGCGTATATATGGAATTTAGAAAGACAGTAACGAGAACCCATCATGCGAGACAGCAAAAGGAACGCAGATGTATAGAATAGACTTGTGGACTCTGTGGATGAGGGTAAGGGTGGGATGATAAGGGAGAATGGCATTGAAACATGTTAATTATCATATGTCTAATCAATCGCCAGCCCAGGATTGATGCTCGGGGCTGGTGCATCGAGATTTCCTGGGGGGAGGGAGGAGGGACGGAGGAGGGAGGGGGTTTCTGGAGGGGGAGCATATGTAAACCCATGGTGATATCATATCATTGTATGGCAAAACTAATTTAAAAAAATAAAGTATGCAGATGTTACAAATAATAAATATTAAAGAGGGTGTGGAGAAAAGGTAGCCCTCCTACACTGTTGGTGGGAATGTAAACTGGTGCAGCTACTAAGAAAGATAGTATAGAAGTTCAAAAAAAAACTAAAAATAGATTCATCATATGATCCAGTAACCCCACTACCAGGCATGTATGTAGACAAAATGTTAATTCAAAAAGATACATGGAGCTCTATTTTCAGAGCAGAGCTATTCACAATAAGCAAGACATGGAAACAACCAAAATGTCCATTGACAGATAAATGGACAAAGAAGTGGTATACACACTGGAATACTACTCAACCATAAAGAAGAATGAAATACATTGGTATACACAATAGACTAGTACTCAGCCATAAAAAAGAATGAAATAAACTCATTTACATGGATAGACAGAGAGATGATCATACTAAGTGAAGTAAATCTCTTTCCAGAAAGAGACAATCAAGTGCCATATGATATCACTTACATGTGGAACCTAAGATATGACACAATGAACTCATCCATAAAACAGAAACCAGCTCACAGACATAGAGAACAGATCTGCAGTTGCCAAGAGGAGGAGGGGTGGAAGAGGAAAGGACTGAGAGTCTGGGATTAACAGATGCAAACTATTATTTATGGAATAGATAAGCAACAAGGTCCTATCATATAGTAGGGAACTATACTCAATATCCTACAATAAACCATAAAGGAAAAGAATATTATATATATATTCATCATTTTGCTTTACAGCAGAAATTAACACATTATAAATCAACTACACTTCTATGTTTCTTCGTGTGGATCACACACAACATTGGACTATGTGAATGACAACAAACTGTGGAAAATTCCTAAAGACATGGGAATACCACACCATCTTTTCTGACTCCTGAGAAATCTGTATGCAGGTCAAGAAACAACAGTCAGAACCAGAAATGAAACAATGGACTGCTTCCAAATAGAGAAAGGAGTACATCAAGACTGTATATTGTCACCCTGCTTATTTAACTTATATGCAGATTACATCATGTGAAACACTGGGCTGGATGAGGCACAAGCTGGAATCAAGATTGCTGGGAGAAATATCAATAACTTCAGATATGCAGATGACACCACCCTTATGGCAGAAAGTGAAGAGGAACTGAAGAGCCTCTTGATGAAAGTGAAAGAGGAGAGTAAAGAAGCTGACTTAAAATTCAAAATTCAAAAAACTAAGATCATGGCATCCAGTCCCACCACCTCCTGGCAAATAGATGGGGAAACAGTGGAAACAGTGGCTGACTTTATTTTGGGGAGGCTCCGAAATCACTGCAGATGATGATTGCAACCATGAAGCTAAAAGATACTTGTTCCTTGGAAGAGAAGTTATGACCAACCTGGACAGCATATTAAAAAGCAAAGACATTACCTTGTCAACAAAGGTCCGTCTAGTCAAAGCTATGTTTTTTCCAGTGGTCATGTATGTATGTGGGAATTGGACTATAAAGAAAGCTGAATGCTGAAGAATTGATGCTTTTGAGGAGAAGACTCTTGAGAGTCCCTTGGACTGCAAGGAGATCCAACCGGTCTATCCTAAAGGAAATCAGTCCTGAATATTTATTGGAAGGACTGATGCTGAAGCTGAAGCTCCAATACTTCAGCCACCTAATGAAAAGAACTGACTCATTGGAAAAGACCCTGGTGCTGAGAAAGATTGAAGGCAGGAGGATAAGGGGATGACAGGATGAGATGGTTGGATGGCATCACCAACACAATGGACATGAGTTTGAGCAAGCTCCCACAAGGGCGGCCTGGTGTGCTTCAGTCCATGGGGTTGCAAAGAGTCAGACATGCCTGAGAGACTGAACTGAACTGAACAGATACTTCAATGTGTGTATTAGTCAGTCAGTTGTGTCTGACTCTTTGTGAACTCATGGAGTGTAGACTGCCAGGCTCCTCTTTCCATGTGATTTTCCAGGCAATAATACTGGAGTGGGTTGCCATTCCCTCCTCAGGGGATCTTCCCGATCCAGGGATCAAGCCCAGGTCTCCTGCATTGCACGCAGATTCTTTACCACTGAGTCACCAGGGAAGCTCCTATACTTCAATAAAATAAACTTAGTAGGAACAAAGTGTGCAGATCAGTCTATTGGAATATGTGGAGGACGCCATGCTCCCCAGTGGGGACGTGGCTTCTTCTGTCTCAGAATGTTTTTAATCTCTTCCTTAATAACTCCTACTTTCCTTTTTAGCTTAGCATTACCCCTATATTAGTTTTCTATGACTGCTAAAACAAATTACCACACAAATGTATCATCCTGTAGTTCTAGAGGTCAGAAGTCAAACATGGGTCTCACAGGGCTACACTGCAGATGTCAGCAGGACCTCATTCCTTCGGGAGGCTGTAGGGGAGAGCTCATTTTCCAGCCTTTTCCCGCTTCTAGAGGCTGCCTGCATGCCTCCATTCAGGAGCTCATCTGTCTATCTTCAGGGACAGTGGAGTATCAGAGAAGTGGAGTATCTCCCCTTTTCTCGGACCTCTGCTCCCATCCTTTCATCTTCTCTCTCTGACTCTAATGCTACCACCTCCCTCTTAGAAGGATCCTCAGGCTTATACCTGGCCCACCTGGATAATTCAGGACCATCTCCCCATCTCAAGGTCCTTAACTTAATCACCTGTGCAAAGTCACTTTTATTATGTAAGGAAACAGATTCACAAATTCCAAAAATTAAAATGCTGACATCTTGAGTAGGAGTAAGGGGCAGTATTATTCAGCCCTCCACACCTCCTCTTGAAGTTCTTCTAACCTTTTGACTTAAAATTAGTTTCTTTTCCTCTGGATCCCACAATCAGGTATATTTATTGATTTCTTCTTTTTTAATCTTTTTTTAACTGAAGTATATTTGATGTACAATATTATGTAAGTTACAAATGTACAGAATAGTGACTCACAATTTTTTAAAGTTACACTCCATTTTTATAGTTCTTATAACATATTGGCTATATTTTATGTGTTGTGCAGCATATTCTTGCAACTTATTTTATACATAACAGCTTGTACTTGTTAATCCCCTACTCTTATTTTGTCCCTCCCTGTTCCCTTCCCCCACTGGTAACCATTAGTTTGTTTCTAATATCTGTGAGTCTGTTTCCTTTTTGTTATATTCACTAGTTTGTTAGATTATACATTTCTAAGAATGTATCCCTATCTTCTAGGTTGTCTATTTTATAAGCATGTGGTTGTTCATAGTAGACTCCAATGACCCTCTGTATGACTGTAGTTTTACTTTTTCCTCTCTGATTTTATTGATTTGTGCAGTCTCTCTTTTTTCTCTTGATGATCCTGACTAAAGGTTTATCAATTTTGAAAAGATTTCAAAGAACCAGCTCTTAGCTGAATCTTTTCTATTATTTTTGTTTTATCTTTTCTATTGTGTTTTAAGTCTCTAGTTCCTTTATCTCTGCTCTGATCTTTATTATATCTTTCCTCTTGCTAACTTTGGGTTTTGCTTGTTCTTCCTTTTATATTTCCTTTAGGTGTAAAAATAGGTTGTTTATTTGAATTTTTTTTTAATTGTTTCCCTAGGTAAACAATAAACTTTCCTCTTAGAAGTATCTTTGCTGAGTTGCATAGGTTGTTTCCATTTTCATTTGCCTCCAGGTATTTTTTTATATCTTTTTTGATTTCTTCAGTAACACACTGGTTGTTCAATGTTGTGCAGCTTTCACACACTTGTGCTTCTTTGCAGTTTTTTTTCTTATAGTTAATTTATATGTATGTATCTTTAACATGGGGATTTTTAGAACTTTGAAATTTGGGAGTAATCTTACTACCTTTACTATTATTTTTCTTGCTGGTAATTTCATCTGTGCAGTCACACTGGTCTAAATCTGGGGTTTGAACTCCCTGGGTTTCCTCTGTGTACAGGAGGGTGTTGCCTTGAGAGCTGAGTATTAGAGCAGATAAAAGAGCAGAATCTCTCACATGAAGCTCTGCTCTACCATCTACCAGCAAGGAGCAGCACTGATTTCTGTTTCCTCATCTGTAACATGGAAACAACTATAGTATTTGCTACATGTGTTTCTTGTACTAATAGGAAAATTACTTAGTCCTGTGACTGGCATATAATATTCCCTCAAAACTATTAGTTATTATTATTTCCCATTTGTGAGATTATTATAAGGATTAAACAAATGGCTGATAAACCATAGTACCATGCCTGGCACATAGTAAATTCTTCACACAGTCTAGTTTTTTATTTATCATCATCACATGTACTAAATACATTGGTTAGAAAATTCAAAGTAGTGAAGAAAATGCTGTGCTTCAAACATAGGAGTCTCATGAAACAGACTGAAATTTATGCCAATCTGCATAATTTCAGGTTTTCTTATTCTCAGGCTTAGTCTGGTAATGAAGTTAAAAGTTATGAAGGCTAATAATGTTGTGATGGATAGATTTTTATTAGCCTCCATGATGAAATAATAATAATCACTGCAGGCTTTTAAATATTACGAAGTGTTTTTAAATATACAATCTCATGGGGCCTTAAAGTGACTTAACGTTAACTCCAGGCAGTATCTAGCAATTTAATGGCTATTTGATTATTGAAGCTTCCTGAATTAGTATCATCTTTGTCATGTAATAGCCATTGTGTCCTTTGTACCACAGGCTATTCAAGAGTTACACATTTGTCTCCAAGGCAAATTGAGCCATTCCACTCAAAGTTTACAGTAAATAGAATAGAAACTTGTGGAATCATCTTCCTCTATCACAAATGAAGCAACAGCAAAGTGGTACAGCATCTCAGCTGTTCCAAGTTCCTCAAATCAGTTTTACTTTTGCAAAACCTGCCCTCCGACTTCCTATATCCTGTGAGCTGCCTTACGAACAACATGACCGGCAGCCGCGTTTGTTGTAATTTTTTAAATATGTGGAAGAAAAGCAAGATATCGACCATGTATTACCTTAACCAAGATGCCAAATTGTCTAACTTGTTTCTCCAGGCCAGCAGTCCAACAACTGGGACAGCTCCCCGGAGCCAGTCAAAATTGTCTGTCTGTCCATCCACTCAGGACATCTGCAGGTAAGTGTGCAGCAAACTAGCCCGTTTGGTGTTTTTAGACCAATGTTTTGTACTCTTGTTGTATATGATGAGAGTGTGTGACTCTTGCTGCTTGTCTTATCTTCTGTGGATAATTCATATCAGCCTGATTTTTTTTTCCTTTAGTGCATTTCCCTCATTTGATCTTTGTTTGCCAACTTTGGGTCCATGCTGTCATTTTCATCTCTCTCTCTCTTTCTGTTTCCCATGGCTGTCCTCTCCTTTCCAATTCCCATGGCTTTCCTCCCCATCCCAATTCCTCCTCCTTTGCCTGCTGCTTTGTCTAGATCTGCCATCTCACATGACATGTCAGGAGCCTCACTTGAGCACAGCACCCCTGTCACAGTGCTGAGCCCTGCTAGGCAGGAGCCTGGCAAGAAAACAGCAACACAGAAGCCGAGGAGGAGGAGGCGGGCCGCTCAGAGGTACGAGCATGCCCAAGAACAGGGGAGAGGGACAAGAAGCGACTTTCACCTCCACGTCCCCAGCCCCCGATTCAGTGAGGCTGACACCGATTCTTCAGACTCGTCTTCCACCCGAGAGAGTCACTGGCTTCAGGTGAAAAGAAGAGACCAAGTGAAGTTCCGCCTGTCGCGGAGAAGAAGGAGAAATAAGAAATCAAGCAGAGACCTGGGTGAGTCCTCTGCTCCTAATGAAGTCAATCCAGTACACTTGGGATCCAAAGATAAAAAGCACGCGGAGCTGACCAACTGTGACAGCTGCTCTTTAAACCTGCACCGAGCAAAAGGCACAGCGTATGAAGGATGTGGCGTCTCCCTGTCGAGAGGGTCCTTTGAGAGTAAAAGATCCTCAGGGAAGCAACAGGAGGGCAGAGGGCGGGCCCACTGCGGGGATCCTCAGCTTTTACATCGGTGTGGGCAAAGTGAAACAACAATCAAGAGAAGATTTTCAGGGACAGATTCCAGCACTGAAATGCTGGCAGTCAAATGTGGCAAGTCTGCTGGGGATGCGGGCTTCCAGGAGCCTCCTGCCACGGACCATGACGGGTCTGATCATTTACTCACATGCAGGTCAGTCTCTCCAGAGGAAGACTTGATGCCCCCCAAATATAGCTCCTCCCTCTGAGTTACATGTGTGTGTGTCCCCTGCCCTCAAAACACAGCATTTCTCCGTACTGTTCTTTGTCCAGTTGGATATAAGGTGATAAAATGAGCAAAGGGATGGGGAGAATGATGCTCAAGTACCCGCGGGTGTGAAAGCTGTTCCAAAATAGTTAGCTTTCCCCTTCTCCCTTCTTTTAACTGAAAGATGACCTATCCTGGTCAAAGAATTGACCGAACAAGTCCTGTGCCCTCTCTCAGTAAAGACAGGAATTGTGGTGGAAACATGCAGAGGGTGTGAGATCTTATTGCAAATCTGGTGAACTTCTAGCACTCTGACAGAGGATATTCAAGGCTAGGGGGATCAAGGTCAGATTTTTGTATCAGAAAAGTCTCCTCTGTGGTTGGTGCCAATTTGTTCTCCAGTTGTCTGACTCAGCAGGTAATTCAAGACTGAAAGGACACACAAAGAGGTCACAGACACACCAGCAGGGTTGCTTGGACCTTCTGAGAAGGAGACCACACTAACTTCAGTGATAACCATGTACTAAGAAGTTTCAACACGTAGACAATTCATATTCATATCATGAGACTGCTTGCTTGCACTTTTTACCCAACTGGATACAATTTTCAGAATAATTTAAAGTTTAAAAAAAAGAATGTGACTACCCAGGCTAGTTTGTACCAATGAGACAATTTGAAACAAAACAAATATTTTGAATGTTCCTATTACCCAATCATTTAAGTTACTTGGGTTCTGTTTGGGAGCAAGTCAAGTCTTTTGCATAATGCTTGGTTTGGGGGCTTGCTTTTACAAAAGCTGTGCTTGTAAAACGTGTGTGTGTTTTCATGTGAACCACATGACCCAGAGAAAGCTTCCTATGCTCATTCAGGGCAGAATAAGAAGGAGAATTAATCTCTGGATGTAAATAATATAGTAATGGCTTGTTTCTCTGAAAATTTTATGGGTCATTCAAAAAAATGCTCATCTACTTATTCACTCAGGCATTTATTGATTACAGTGCATCAGGCTTTTATTGCAGGCATTTGACATCTGAGAGCTTACTATCTGGTGGAGATGGACACAAACTATTTCACAGTTATTGCAGTTGTGATAAGGGATGTAGGAGTGCACAACGAGGAAAGCAGATCTGTGCTGGGAGATCAGAGAAGGACTCTCTAAGGAAGTGACGAACTGCCTGTGGCCCAGGCATGACGGGAACTAACCGAGGAAGGAACAGGGGAGGGTGTGCAGACAGTATGCTGCTGGCGTCTGGGGAACTGAAAAGCTGCTGCTGCTGCTGGGGTATGGAGAGGGAGGGGGCACTGGTGGGGATGAGGTCAGAGAGGTGGGGAGGACCATGCAAAGCATGCTAAGGGAGTTAAACGAGAAGTGACACCGTTTGACCTACATACTGAAGCAAGCAAGTCTCTCGTAATCTTTTGACTATGATTTAAGTGTAGCTTCGCTACAATGTCTGGGGATGGAATAAAACACTATTTCTAGTCTAGACTAAGACCCCTCCACTAGCAAACATCTGTGGTCATTCCCCAAATCTACTTCCAATGTAATTTAATGAAAGACAGTTAAAGAAGCTAGTTGTAGACTTAATGGTAATTGGAGAAAAAAGGAACGCTTGTAAGTAGAGTCGTAGTCTCTGGTTCTCCAAAGTTAAAAGCACTGCTCTGGAGAAAAAGAATATTTAACATAGACTCCTATTAATAAAGTGAGATAAATGGGCCTATAGTTATTTCTTGCTGGGTGTTATTGTCAAAATACAACAACTAAGCAAGTCCTATGGGCCATATATTATACTGGGAGCTGAGGATTAAAAAGTGACAGAAAGACTCCCCCCTTAAGAGCTGGGTTTGGGACTGAAGAAAGGAGAAGCTCGCCTGGCAAAGAGGCCTGGTGGGTATCCGGGCCCTCAGGGCAGGGTGGGCAGGATCCCTCCACAGCCGGTCATTGGGAACAACCGAACACTTGGCATTGGTAAGGGCAGACCCTACAGGAGTCGAGAATGACTCCAGATCTTGGGCCTTGGGAGGTAGTAAAAGCTGGTGCTACTGATAGAAGTAGAAGGGTCAGAGGCCAGCCAAACTGGGAAAGACAATGAGTTCAATTATAGGCAGGCTGTTTGTGGTAGCCCTGGGTCAGCTATTGAGCAGACAGCATGGGTCACATCACTGAAATATGGGAGGGCAGTCCAGGCTCAGTCTGAGTGTTCTTTCAAGTATTAGTTAACTAGACACAGACTGACATTAAATAACTGCATATTTCCATTGGTCATTCATGTGATATCTGAGCACAGGACAATCACACCAAGATATTAACAGTGAAAATCTTCTCAAGGCCAGAGAGGATCTGCGTACCATTCTCAGGGGGATGACTGAGATGCTGGGAAAGTGAATGACATCTCTAAAGGCTATAGATGAATCAGCTTTAGCACCAGGGTCCCTGTGAAGGAGGAAGATGAACTTGCACTCCTGCGGCTTCAGACATGAACAAGCAGGACCAGTCTCAGCCAGAACCACAAAGCAGAAGCAGCTTCTAAGCCCCTTCTTCCTTGTTTCTTCCTGGTATTTAGTCCCACAAGGACACTCTACTCATTACCCACTACCCACCTTCATCAAAGCCTCATGCAGAGATAGTGTCTCTATTAGTATCCTACAACTTAGAGGAAATGTAAATCATCATGCCATCATACCCACACTTGTGGAATGGGAAAGATTTTGCCTTTTTTAATATAGAAAATTTACATTAAGAAATTATGTTAGCTTATGCTTGAAACTTTTCAATAGCCTCTTAGTTGCCATCTGTGGTAAGTTCAAAATCTTTAATAGAATTTACAAGGGTCTGAATGATCTGTCAGATCAGTTCCCTCTGCTTCAACAACACTGTTAACAATGACCTACTTGTTCTGGTCTGTCTCAGATCTCTGAAAGAGCCAGGCTCTCATCTTTCAGGAATGCCTTCATATTATCTGATTTTCACTTCACCAGATTAATTCTAATCATTTTTTCTTAATTTAGATGTCATTTCTTTGGGGAAAACTTTGTGATTCCCTAACCAACACTCAGGTCCCCTTCACTTCCATATCGTCTTTTAAATCTTTTATTGCAATATTGTTCATTTATTATATTGTATTAGTTTCAGGTGTGCAAAATAGTAATTCAGTCAACATATCCTAATTTTTTTAATTTATTTTTTATTGGAGGATAATTGCTTTACAGAATTTTGCTGTTTGCTGTCAAACCTCAACATGAATCAGCCATAGGTATACATATATCCCTTACCTTTTGAACCTCCCTCCCATCTCCCTCCCCATCCCACCCCTCTAGGTTGATACAGAACCCCTGTTTGAGTTTCCTGAGCCATACAGAAAATTCCTGTTGGCTATCTATTTTACATATGGTAATGTAGGTTTCCATGTTACTCTCTCCATACATCTCACCCTCTCCTCCCCTTCCCTATGTCCACAAGTCTATTCTCTATGTCTTTTTCTCTATTGCTGCCCTGTAAGTAAATTTGATACCATTTTTCTAGATTCTGTATATGTGCATTAGAATACAAAATTTATCTTTCTCTTTCTGACTTACTTTGCTCTGTATAATAAGTTCTAGGTTCATCCACCTCATTAGAACTGACCCAAAGGTGTTCCTTTTATGGCTGTGTAATATTCTATTGTGTATATGTACCACAACTTCTTTATCCACTCATCTATTCATGGACATGTAGGTTGATTCCAAGTTCTAGCTATTATAAATAGTTCTGCACAATGGGATACATGTGTCTTTTTCAGTTTTGGTTTCCTCAGGGTATATGCCTGAGAGTGGGATTGATGGATCACTTGGTGGTTTTTTAAGGAATCTCCATACCGTCTTCCATAGTGGCTGTATCAATTTACATTCCCATCAACTGCAAGAGTGTTCCCTTTTCTCCACACCCTCTCCAGTATTTATTGTTTGTAGACTTTTTCATGATGGCTGTTCTGACTGATGTGAGGTGATATCTCATTGTAGTTTTGATTTGCATTTCTTTAATAATGAGCGATGTTGAACATCTTTTCATGTATTTGTTAGCCATTCATATGTCTTTTCTGCAGAAATGTCTGTTTAGGTCTTCTTCCCACATTTTGATTGGGTTGTTTTTCTGGTATTGAGTTGTATGACCTACTTGTGTATTTTGTAAATTAATCCTTTGTCACTTGCTTCATTTGCTATTATTTTTTCCCATTCTGAGGGTTGTCTTTCACCTTGCTTATAGTTTCCTTTGCTGTGCTAAAGCTTTTAAGTTTAATTAGGTCCCATTTGTTTACCTTTGTTTTTATTTCTGTTACTCTAGGAAGTGGGTCATAGAGGATCTTGCTTTGATATACGTCATCGAATGTTCTACCTTTGTTTTCCTCTAAGAGTTTTATAGTTTCTGGTCTTTAATCCATTTTGAGTTTATCTTTGTGTATAGTGTTAGAAAGTGTTCTAATTTCATTCTTTTCCATGTAGCTGTCCAGTTTCCCCAGCATCATTTATTGAAGAGGCTGTTTTTGCCTCACTATATATTCTTGCCTCCTTTGTCAAAAATAAGGTACCCATAGGTTCATGGGTTTATTTCTGGGCTTTCTATCTTGTTCTGTTGGTGTATATTTCTGTTTTTATTCCAGTACCATACTGTCTTGATGACTGTAGTTTTGTAGTATAATCTGAAGTCAGGGAAGGTTGATTCCTCTAGCTCCATTCTTCTTTCTCAAGACTGCTTTGGCTATTCAAGGTCTCTTGTGTTTCCATATGAATTGTGATATTTTTTGTTCTAGTTCTGTGAAAAATGTCATTGGTAATTTGATAGGGATTGCATTGAAACTGTAGATTGCAATTGGTAGTATAGTCATTTTCAGGATACTAATTCTTCCTACCCAGGAATATTGAATGTCTCTCAATCTGTTTATGTCATCTTTAATTTCTTTCACTACAGTCTTATAATTTTCTGTGTACAGTTCTTTTGTCTCCTTAGGTAAGTTTATTCCTAGATAATTAATTCTTTTTGTTGTAATGGTGAATGGGTTTGATTTCTTAATTTATATTTCTGATTTTTCATTGTTAGTGTATATAAATTCAAGTGATATCTGTGTATTGATTTTGTATCCTGCAACTTTGCTAAATTTGCTGATTAGCTCTATAATTTTCTGATACTATCTTTAGGGTTTTTCATGTAGAGTATCATGTCATCTGCAAACAGTCAGAGCTTTACATTTTTTTTTTTCCAATCTGGATTCCTTTTATTTATTTTTCTTCCATTGCTGTGCTTGGACTTCCAGATGTATGCTGAATAATAGTGGTGAAAGTAGACACCCTTGTCTTGTTCCTGATCTTAGGGGGAATGCTTTCAGTTTTTCACCATTGAGAATAATGTTTGCTGTAGGCTTATCATATATGGCCTTTACTAAGTTGAAGTAGGTTCCTTCTATGCCCATTTTTTTAAGGGTTTTAATCATAGATGGGTGCCAAATTTTGTCAAAGGCTTTTTCTCATCTATTGATATTTTTGTATGGTGTTTATCTTTCAATTTGATAATATGGTATATCACATTGATTGATTTGCATATATTGAAGAATTCTTGCATCCCTGGAATAAACCCAACCTGATCATGGTGTCTGAGCTTTTTGATGTGTTGCTAAATTCTGTATGCTAAAATTTTGTTGAGGATTTTCGCATCTATATTCATCAGTGATATTGGCCTGTAGTTTTCTTTTTGGGTGTTATCTTTGTCTGATTTTGGTAGCAGGGTGATGGATGCCTCATAGAATGAGTTTGGAAGTGTTCCTTCCTCTGCAAGTTTTTGAAAGAGTTTTAGAAGGATAGGCATTAGCTCTTCTCTATATGCTTGGTAGAATTCTCCTGTAAAGCCATCTTCTCCTGGGCTTTTGTTTTTTGGGAGATTTTTTTATCACAACTTCAATTCAAGTCCTTTTATTTGTATAGTTCAAGATTTCTATTTCTTCCTGGTTCAGACTTGGAAGATTGAATTTTTCTAAGAATCTGTCCATTTCTTCCAGACTTTATTGCCATATAGTTGTTCATAATAGTCTTTTATAATCCTTTGTATTTCTGCATGGTCTGTTGTAACCTCTCCTTTTTCATTACTAGTTTGTTGATTTGATTCTTCTTTTTTTCTTGAAGAGTTTAGCTAAAGGTTTTTGTTTATCTTCTCAAGTAACCATCTTTTAGTTTTGCTAATCTTTACTATTGTTTCTTTCATTTCTTTGTCACTTATTTCTGCTTGGATCTTTATGATTTTTTTTTCCTTCTGCTAATTTAGGGGGATTCTTGATCTTATTTTTCCAGTTGTTTTAGGTGTAAAGATAGATTTTCTATTCGATGTTTTTCTTGTTCCTTGAGGTAGGATTGTATTGCTATAAACTTCCTTCTTAGAACTGCTTTTGCTGCATCCCATAGGTTTTGAATTGTCGTGTTTTCATTGTCATTTTTTTCTAGAAATTTTTTTTATTTCCTTTTTGATTTCTTCAGTAACCTAATGGTTATTTAGGAATGTATTGTTTAATGCCCATGTGTTTGTGTTTCTTACATTTTTTTTCTTGTAACTGACATCTAGTCTCTTAGTGTTGTAGTCAGAAAAGATGTTTGATATGATTTCAGTTTTCTTAAATTTACTGAGGTTTGATTTGTGACCCAAGATGTAGTCTATCCTGGGTAATGTACCATGTGCAGTTGAGAAGAAGGTGTATTCTTCTGCATTTGGATGGAATGTCTTGAAGATATCAATGAGATCCATCTTTTCTAATGCACCATTTAAGACTTGTGTTTCCTTATTAATTTTCTGTTTTGATGTTCTGCCCATTGGTGTGAATGGGATGTTAAAGGCTCCTATTATTATTGTGCTACCATCAGCTTCTCCTTTTATGTCTGTTAGTGTTTGTCTTATGTATTGAGGTGCTCCTATGTTGGGTGCATAGATATTTACAATTGTTACGTCTTCCTCTTGGACTGATCCCTTGTTTATTATGTAGTATCCTTCCTTATCTCTTGTAATCTTCTTTATTTTAAGGTCTATTTTGTCTGATATGAGAATTGCTACTCCAGCTTTCTTTTGCTTCCCATTTGCATGGAATATATTTTTCCATCCTCTCACTTTCAGTCTGTATGTGTCTTTAGGTCTGAAGTGGGTTTCTTGTAGACAGCATATATATAAGTCTTGTTTTTGTATCCATTCAGCCAGTCTGTATCTTTTGGTTGGAGCATTTAATCCATTTACATTTAAAGTAAATATTGATATATATGTTCCTATTGCCATTTTCTTAGTTATTTGGAGTTGATTTTGTAGATCTTTTTCCTTCTCTTGTATTTCTTGACTATATACGACCCTTTAACATTTATTTTAAAGCTGATTTGGTTGTACTGAACTCTGTTTAACTTTTGCTTGTCTAAAAAGCTTTTTATTTGTCTATCATTTTTGAATGAAATTCTTGCTGGGTTCAATGATCTTGGTTGTAGATTTTTCCCTTTCAGTACTTTAAATATATCCTGCCATTCCCTTCTGGCCTGCAGAATGTCTGCTGCAAGATCAGCTGTTAAACATATGGGGTTTCCCTTCTATGTTACTTGTTGTTTCTCCCTTGCTCTTTAAATATTCTTTCTTTGGATTTAGTCTTCATTAGTGTGATTAGTATGTGTCTTAATGTGTTTCTCCTTGGGTTTATCCTATATGGGACTCTGTGCCTCTTGGACTTGATTGACTATTTCCTTTTCCATGTTGGGGAAATTTTCAATTACAATCTCTTCAAAACTTTTCTCATACCCTTTCTTTTTCTCTTCTTCTTCTGGGACCCCTATAATCTGAATGTTGGTGCATTTGATATTGTCCCAGAGGTCTCTGAGACCATTATCAATTCTTTTCATGCTTTTTACTTTATTCTGCTCTTCAGAAGTTATTTCCATCATTCTATTTTCCAGCTCACTGATTTGTTCTGCTTCAGATATTCTGCTATTGATTCCTTCCAGAGTATTTTTAATTTCAGTAATTTTGTAGTTTGTCTTTGTATACTTATTCTTTAATTCTTCTAGGTCTTTGTTAATTGATTCTTGCTTTTTCTCCATTTTGTTTTCAAGGTTTTTGATCGTCTTTACTATCAACTTTCTGAAATCTTTTTCGGGTAGTTTTCCTTTCCTCTTCATTTATTTGGACTTCTGTGTTTCTAATTTGTTCCTTCATTTGTGTAGTATTTCTCTGCCTTTTCATTATTTTTTTTAACTTATTAAAAAACACCCCAGGTGTTTGAGGTCTTCTTTTCCCAGCCTTCAGGGTTAAATTCTTTCTTCCTTTTGGTTTCTGCCCTCCTAAGGTTGGTCCAGTGGTTTGTGTAAGCTTTATATAGGGTGATATTTGTGCTGAGTTTTTTTTGTTTGTTTGTTTGTCTGTTTGTTTTTCCTCTGATGGGAAAGGCTGGCTGAGGTGGTAATCTTGGCTGCTGATAACTAGATTTGTATGTTTGTTTTGCTGTTTAGATGAGGTGTCCTGCACAGTGTTCTACTGGTGGTTGAGTGATGTTGAGTCTTGTATTCCAGTGGCTTCCTTTGTGTGAGTTCTCACTATTTGATACTCCCTAGGGTTAGTTCTCTGGTAGCCTACAGTCTTGGAGTCTGCTCATACTCCAAAGATTCAGGACTTGATCTCTGGTCAGGAATGAAGATTCCACAAGTGGTTTGTCATGGCATTAAGTGAGATTAAAACAAATACCCAAAAATTAAAAATCAAATGGGAACCCCAGACAAATGGCAGTTATAAAATCAGGCAAATAATAATTAAAATAATGAAATATACACATATAAATATATATCCATAAGCAAAGTCAAAATAGTCCAGCAAAAATAAAGTATAGTCAATTGACCCAGTGAACAATGGAAATCCAAAATTATGTTTACCAGTTAAGAACAAAACTAACTAAAGTACAAACTGGAAAACAACCAAAGAAAGGTGCCAAGTGGGGAATAAAGCAATGAAAACAAGACTAACAAATATGTTGAGAGGAAAGGAAAGAAAGAAAAGAAAGTGAGAACAGATATGCAAAGTTAAACAGAGGTAGATGAAGAAGATTTATGTCCATTAAAGATCAACTTCAAGGGGAAAAGAACAGTAGGAAAGGCAACCAAGGGAATAAATGTAGAAAAAAAAATAATAAGTTTAAAAAATTAAAATTGTAAAAAAGAGAAAAGAAAAAAAAGAAGAAGAAAGAAAGGGGGGGCAGGGAGGAAAACTCCACACAACTGCAAAATCCAAAAGGTTTATGGATTTTGAGGTTTATGACAGTAAAAAGTGTGACTGAATACACACACACACACACACACACACACACACACACCTATAAGCAAAATCAAAACAGTCCAACAAAAATAAAGTACAATAGATTGACCTGACAAACAAAGGAAACCAAAAACTATATCTACCATTTAAAAACAAAACTAACTAAAGCACAAACTGGAAAACAAAACTAAAGCAAGGTGCCAATTGGGGAATAAAGCAATGGAAATAAAACTAACAAATATGTGGAGAGGAAAGGAGAGAAAGAAGAGAAAGAATAGGTATGCAAAGTTAAACAGAGGTGGATAAAGAAGATTTATATACATTGAAGATTAGCTACAAGGGGAAAAGAATAGTAGGAAAAGCAAACAAAGAAATAAATGTAGAAAAAATAATAATAGGTTTAAAAAATTAAAATTATAAAAAGAGAAAAGAAAAAAATAAGAAGGAAAACTCCACAGAACTGCATAAAGCCCAATGTAGAGGCAGAGGTTTATGACAATAAAAAAATGTGACTTAGTGAAAAAAAAGCTCAAAAGTTTAATTAAATTTCATAGTGCCAATAAAATCAACAACTACAACAGAGGGGAAAAAAATAAACAAATAAACAAAATCCAAAAGAATTTATAGAACAAGTGAAAACATAAAAAAGAATAAGTGTTTTTCTTGAGTCACTGCTGTCAGAGTCCTTTCCCTTGCTGGGAGTCACAGTCCACCTCGCCTTCCTAGGATGCCCTCCAACACTGTGCTGATTCTGGACCCAATAAGGGGGGCAGTTCAGATTCTAATCTGGTCCTACTCCTGTGTGTTTTTGCCTCCAATGTCCACAGCTATCAGAACTAGTGTGTTTTCTTTTGTGGGAGCTCTCACAGTCCTTTAATATATTTCATAGACACAGAGTCTGCCTAGTTGATTGTGGAAAGGTAATCTTCAGCTTGTACAGCTGGTGGGAAGATCTGGGGTCTTCTTCCTTAGCTACACTGCCCCTGGGTTTAAATTGTGGGGGTTTTTTGTTTTTTTTTTCCACCTCTGGATGGGGGTCATCCACTGGGGTTTGCTCCTGAGGCTGCCCTGGAGGACTCGGGTTTGCCCCTGTGAGGGCCATGTGTGGAGGTAGTGCAGCTGCTGGGGTCATGGGGGTTCTGGCAGCACCAGGTACTCAGGGGGTTGGCAGCTAGGGCAGCAGGAAATATAGTGTTTTAGAAGGGAAGGGCAACCAGTATTGGCCAACACACTCCAGTATTCTTGCCTAGAGAACCCCCCTCCCCGACAGAGAAGCCTGGCAGGAGGCCACGGTCTACAGGGTCACAAAAGAGTTGGACACGACTGAAGCAACCCTGCATGTATAGACGCAAGATTCTTTTTGCCTGTGGCAGCTCTGCCCCAGTGAGAGTAGAGCGTGATGGTGGCGAAACTGCTCGGCTTGCAGGGACTCTGGTTGCACAAAGTGTGCAGGACATGGACATAACACCTCTGCCTCAGGAGTTATGGCCCTATCTGAGTCTTTTTTCAGGACTCTTGTAGCTGGCAATAAAAAGTCTTTTGCCAGACTTTCTCCGTAGCTCTGCCCCTTTAGGTACTTAGAGCAGTCCCTTGCCTGGGGTCCTTCTCTGTTGTTAACGCATCAAGCACATATAGGGGCCCCCTGACTGGGTTCCTACTCTGTACATCAGCATGCCAGGCACTTAAAGGAGCACCCTGGGTGGGGTCCTACCCTGTAATTCAGTGCATCAGGCATTTGATGGACCAGCCTCTCTGTTGTTCAACTTCTGATGCTGACCTGTGGGAGAGAGAGGCTCTGGTGATGTCTCCACCACCTACGTGTGACTCAGCAGTATCTCCTTGCTTCCATGGCTTCCTGGCTTACCTCCACAGGTATTTCCCACCCCAATCTCCTTCCTCACATCCCCTTAATCTGTCTCTTTGCAGTTAACAGCAGCCCTCACACTAGGATTGCTCCACAGTCCCTAAATTCCAGCTCCTAGCTGCTGCACCTTCCAGGGGACCTGTGTCCCTGTCCGGGGTATGTATGGCTGTGGCAAGGACTGTCTGATTTTCATTCCATTTAGGCTACCCCAGATCATCTGTTTCACTCCCAGCCTCAAATGTTTCTTCTCAGACACAGACAACTGCTTCAATGTGGGGACTGGACCCCTGCTTCAGTTCCCCCACCCACTGAGAGCAGGTCCAGTCCTACTAACACTCCTGTTTTTCCCCCTAGTTCGTTTGTCCTGCCAAGTTTTGCATGCTTCTATATGTTCTTTTCCACTGGTCAGGTACTCCTATCCGCTCTCAGCTGGGGTTCTGCATGCACTTCTGTGTCTGAAGGTATATCCCTGATGTATCTGTGGTGAGAGATGTACTCCATGTCCACCTCCTCCTCTGCCATCTTGTTCTCCCTGACCGTAGCCTAATTTTTAATTGCCAACATCTATGTATTTTTATGATTGATGATATCAGGTTTGTTTTCTGCAGTGTCCTAAGTGCCTGGTGGATAGCACAAATTCAATATATAGTTTTTAATTGAACAGATTCAGGGAAAATGAATTTTTCAAAGGGAGTCATTCTTCCTGTGTGAAACCCTAGTAGTCAGTGGTGGGTTGCCTCACCTGTGGTAGAGCCCAATGTAGAGCATATTCTTCACCAGTGGGTATTAATGTCAACCACAGGGCCTATTCAAAGGCAGACCCTTCCCCCACCGCCAGAGTCCCTGATGCCCTTCCTCTGGGGTTGGGACATGACTCTGCACATACATTCCCAAGTGATACAGATGCTGCTGATCTAAGGACCACAATTCAAGAACCTCTGTTCGATGCTACAAATTCTCCCTGGTAAAGACTGAGTTTGGGAAGCATAATTAGAGTTTTCTGTCATCCTCTGCTGAGCACTGATGCCAAGCACAAAATCAAATCACTTTCCTGTATTTCACACTGTCATCCCAGTGTAGGGTGGGTCGTCAAACTGAAACCATAGGCTGACAAAGTCTCAGCTTTACCAGGAACTCAGCTGTCATCGTTTGACTATTATTTCCCTTCAAATCCACTTCCTCATCCCAACTGCCCCTTCTTGACAAAAATTTCCTGTTTTCGACAATTTTTTGTTCTCATTGAGTATATCTGGTCCCAACCAAGTCCTGTCACTTCTTCTTCTGGATGCTGCTTTGATCTGGATCCTCTTCCCCATTACCACTCTACGCTTATGATTCTCTTCTACCTGTCTGTTCTCCCTCTTCATCCACCCTTTACCCCGTTTTTGTCTGGACTCATCTACCAGGTTAAAACTGGCTGAAACTAGTTAAAATTAGCTTGATGTGTTAGCCACAGAAATTGAAAATTCAGGTATACAGATGGCCTCAGGACCTTCAGAGAGTCAGGCAGTGTGGTTCCCTTGTTTCCATGCCTTCTCTCTGTGGTTTTTATTTTCTCTGACTGCAGTCAAGCTTCCTCTTTACAGCAGAGAGAATAAGCATTGTGGACAGTGGCAGCCTTACATTTTACCATCAGTGGCTTCACAGGAAAAGGAAATGTTCCCTTCAAGCAGTTTCATGAAATCCCAGAGAAGGAATAGAATTAACCTTTTTTAGGTCACATCAGTAGGCTAATTACTGTCAGCAGGCCACTATGCTTGGCCTATGTCCTTGAGTGAGAAGGTTGGATTTAAAATGTAACTGCTGGCAACCCCTTCAGAAACTTATGAATTGGGGAATGAATATTCTAACACCAATAAGAATAGCACCAATATCAGAAGAAGTGGGAAAAGAATTATGAGCAGGAAAAAGCAAAAAAACAAACAGTACAAGGTCCCACTGTATACCACAAGGAACTATATTTAAATGATAAACCATATTGGAAAGAATATAAAAAAGAATATGCATGTGTGTGTGTGTGTGTGTGTGTGTGTGTGTGTGTGTAGCTGCTCAGTCATGTCTGACTCTTTGCAACCCCATGGACTGAAGTTCACCAGGCTCCTCTGTCCATGGGGATTCTCCAGGCAAGAATACTGGAGTAAGTCGCCATGCCCTCCTCCAGGAATGTTGTATATATATATATATATATATATATATATATATATATATATATATATGACTTCCCTGGTAGTTCAGTTGGTAAACAATCTGCCTGCAATACAGGAGATCCAGGTTCGATCCCTGGATGAGGAAGATCCCCTGGAGAAGTAAATGATAACCCACTCCAGTATTCTTGCCTAGAAAATTCCTTGGACAGAGGAGCCTGGCAGGCTGCAGTCCATGGAGTTGCCAAGAGTTGGACATGGCTTAGCAACTAAACCACCAACATATTTATATAAACATATATGTATTTATATTATATATTTGTTGTTCAGTCACTCAGTCATGTCCAACTCTTTGTGACCCCATGGACTACAGCACACCAGGCTTCCTTGTTCTTCACTATTTTCTGGAGTTTGCCGACTCTCATGTCCATTGAGTCGATGATATCATCCAACCATCTCATCCTCTGTCACCCCCTTCTCCTCTTGCCCTCAGTCTTTCCCAGCATTAGGATCTTTTTCAATGAGTCAGCTCTTTGCATCAGGTGGCCAAAGTATTGGAGCTTCAGTTTCAGCATCAACCCTTCCATTAATGAACATTGATGGTTGATTTCCTTTAGGATTGACTGGTTTGATCTCCTTGATGTCCAAAGGACTGTCAAAAGTCTTCTCCAGCACCACAGTTTCAAAGCATAAATTCTTCAGCACTCAGCCTTCTTTATGGTCCAACTCTCACATCCATACATGACTCCTGGAAAAACCATAGAGTCACTTGCTATACAACAGAAATTTAATAACACTGTAAATCAACTATACTTCAATTTTTTTAAGTAGCGTTCAACTACCATCAAATGCAATTCTTCCCTTCCTAAATATTTGTTATCTTTTCCAAGCCGCCATATTTAGATATATTTCCTTATTTTTATCCTCTTCCATGAAACTTTTCCAAACTCTTCTGGGTCATGGTGACCTTTTTCTTCTTGGAGTTTCCACAATCCTTATAGTCAGTATCATGTGTTTAGTACTGTCATTTGTTAGTAGTGTCATACGTATCAGTTCCCTTTTCTCTACACAGTAAGCCACTAGAAGGTAGGAATCTTGTCTCACACCTGTTTTTCTCCCTATGCAGTGAAGATATTAAGTCACTTCATTCATGTATGACTGTCTGTGACCCACTTTAAGCACAATTTTCTCTCCCTGTCATCCTGTGTGCCTGCTTACTCACTTATTCACACATTGAGCAACTATTTGTTAGAAATTTACTCTGTATCAAAGCAAGTTTTAAGAAGCTGGAAATACAGTGGAAAATGCAGTAATGGCTTCATCCCTAATGAATTTATATTCCATGTGATAAGACAAATAATCAAACAGGTAATTTTTTTAAATCCATGAATAAATAAAGCTAAAGGAACATCTAGTAGAACAAGGCAGGTTTCCCTGAGAAACTAATAATTAAAGAACAATCCAAAGGAGTAAAAAGAATAGATACACTACTTTAGGAAAAATATACAGCAAGAGTGAGCACACAAAGATGAGCCAGATTTGAAGGAAGAGAATTTCCTTGTGGCCCAGCAGGGAACAGAAGGAGGGGGTGGGAGCCAACCATGAGCTCTTTATCAGCCACAGTTAGGAGTTTGGAAGATATTCTAATGACAAGGGGAAATTTCTGTAGACTTTTAAGTAAAAGAATGACATTGCCACTTCCATGTTTTGGAAAAACACTCAAGCTTCTTTTGGAAAACAGATAGGAAGGACAAGACAGAAGCCAAAGAAACCCTGTGTCAATGTATGGCAAAACCAACATGATAATATAAAGAAAATAAATAAATAAATAAAATTATAAAAAAGAAAAAAAGAAAGTCAATGCTGTGTTCTGGGAAAGAAGGTGATAGAGGCTGTAAGAATAAAAAGAAGCAGATGAGGGACTTTCCTGGTAGTCCAATATTTAGGACTCTGCCTTTCCAATGCAAGGGGATGCAGCTTCAATCCCTGGTCAAGGAATTAAGATCCCACATGCCTTGTAGTATAGCCCAAAAAATAAATAACTGAAATAGGCAAGCAACAAAGATTTGCTGTATAGCACAGGGAACTATTAAAAAAAAAGAAAAAGTAGATGTATTTTGAAAGTAAATCAAGTAAAACTCAATGATTAAGTGTCTGTGGAGCTGATTTCATGTTTCTAATTTAGATAACTGGGTAGATTTTATTCCCATTTACTATAGAGAGAACACACTGTTTAGGAAGCAGATAGAAAAGAAGAATTCAATTTTTGACACTATAGCATGAGGCACGAAATAGACATCCAAAGAGAGATGTTGAAGAGACATACATAGGTCTGGAGATAGAAGAAGCATTGCAACTTTTTTCTTTATTTCTTTAATTTTTTTTCTTTACATTATTGTGTTGGTTTTGCCATACATTGACATGAATCCACCATGGGTATACATGTGTTCTCCTTCCAGAACCCCCTTCCACCTCCCTCCCAATTCCATCCTTCTGGGTCATCCCGGTGCACCAGCCTTGAGCACCCTGTATCAAGCATCTTTAGATGAAGATTAGCAGGTCTTGGGCCATTAGGTGGCGATTGGTGAGCTCTCCCATAAGAAACTATAGACTGAGAAGATTCAGGCATGGAGAACCCCATGGGACAGCAGCATTTAATGGTCCTGGGATAGGGCAAGGAGCAGGTGGAAACCAAGGAGTGTGTGAAGGAAACAAAATGGATGGAGGTGGAGACAGAGGGCAATGGTGGGGGTGGGGGATGCTCCTGCATTTGGAGAACCCTTGAGCTCAGAGAGAGAAAGAGGTTGAAGATACAGAAAACTGGAAGGGTTGCTTTATGTATTGAGGCACCACAGAGAAGGGAGAAAAGGATGGAGCCCAAAGCACAAACTAGAAGGGTTACTATGGTAAAGAAAATAGGTGTGTCTTTCCTTCCAATAGAAGTGAATGAGAAACTGGTGGACATGAACAAATGCTGATCTACTGATTACAAAATTTTCGTATGTGAAATGAATCACTAGCCCAGGTTTGATGCATGATATAGGGTGCTCAGGGCTGGTGCACCGGGATGACCTAGAGGGATGGAATCAGGAGGGAGGTGGGATTGGGGGCTCTGGAAGGGGAACACATGTATACCCATGGCAGATTCATGTCAATGTATGGCAAAACCAACATGATAATGTAAAGGAAAAAATAAATAAATAATTTTTTTAAAAAATAAAGAAAAAAATAAAATAAAATAAAATTTCTCTTTATGGCCTTAAAGAATGAGAGGAGTTTGCAGGGTTGAACATCCATGGAAATTTGAATTTCAGATAAAAAGGTAGTTTTTCATTGGGGCACACTCATAATGTAAAAAGTATTCTTTGTTTATCTGAAATTCAAATTTTACTGGGCATGCTGTTGTCTTTTTTTCTAAGTCCAGCAGCACTAAGAATAGCAAGAGAGAAAAAGCACACTGAAAGCGCTGCTGAGACTCATAATTAAGTTTGTGGGACTGCAGCTGCAGGAAGTGTGATTTCCCTTTGCAGCTCATCATTTAAATACAGATACCACCAAAGGAGGTAATTGGACAGGGACCTACAGGAGTGACATCATGAAATAGCCAGGTTCCACACTTAGCACAGCTTCATAGATTTATCCATACGTGTCCCCAGAAAAACTTGCAATTTTAAAACTAAGACAAATATGCTTTACAACTAAGATGTTTAAAGCAAAGTAACATCCCACGGAGCGGTTTTTCTCTCAATATCCGTTTATGGGGGGGGGGAGGAGGTGGCGGGCGCGGAATGGTATTTTTTTACTGATTTTCTTTACCTTCTTTACCTTTTTACTGATTTCTTTTACTGATTTCCTGATTTCTTTACCTTCCCCTTTTAAGCAGTTATGATGGTCATTGAGAAGGCTAGATTCATAGATTCATGGTCCATCCAGGTCACTTTCCAGTCTGTTCTTTGAGGACCCTTGAATGTCAGCACACTGATTATCTATTGTTACCGAACTAAATTAAGTTGTGGTGAAGAAAAAGCACACCATTTATTGCAGGCTCCAAGCAACAAGTCCAGGGCAGCTAGTACTCAAAACACCCAAACTCCTAGATGGGTGTCAGTAAAGCATTTTTGAAGGCCAGGTGAAGAAGAGAGTCATAGGGAATACAATCAGCTTGTGAATAATTCTCTGATTGATTGATGATGAGGTAACAGGGCGGGATCATGAGGTTAACATTATCAGTCATCAGATGCCAGTAAGTCTGGGGAACTACATGCTCATGGTCATCATGTGGTTAATTTCTTCCATTTGATAGGGGTTTTAGCATCTGTAAAACACTCAGCTAATGTGTATCAGATACTGCTATCCAGATACTTCATAGAGGTGCTACAGCAGAGGATATGGGGAGTGGTCTGAATTGGGAAGGCCCCATAGGGTCCTCCATGAAGAAGGAAAAGGCTACCCACTCCAGTATTCTGGCCTGGAGTCAGACAGGACTGAGCAACTTTCACTTCACTTCACATAGGGTCCTGCTCAGTTATACTATTTCTTCCTTGGGCATATCATTTCCTGGGAGTCTCTTTCTTCCAAAGCCTCTAATTGTGAAAGCATTCTTTGTAATAGCTGTAATAGCCTATGTCCTTCTATTTTCTATTAGGCCTAGATTTATATGCACTCCATAGATTTTTTTTCACTTTTGTTGCATATTCTGTTACTTCTTTCTATTAGTCATTCTGTACAAACAATGGGACCAACATTCAGTTGTCAACATCCATTCCATGAATGAAAGGTAAGTTGCTCACCGTCTTCAACATTCAGATGAGAAAGTTTATTTGGAGTGGCCTAAAGAGAAACATTCATTTCCAAGAGTTAACAGAATTTATTGTCTTCCTTATGCCTTTGCTTTGGTTTGCTGAGTCTTGTAGGCATTAATAACAACCTTTCTCCTGTTCATCCTAAATTATGGCTGAGTTGGTAGGAAATGCAGGCATGAGTATTGCCTCCAGAGATGAGTTACTCAGCATGACTCCACACAGAGTCACGAGGTCTCACTTTCAATTCTTGCTTTTTCTTTACTTACAGCAGGCACGCTACAGAAGGCAAAGTGGCCCTATCTTCATTTATATGATAAAAAAAAAGGAGAAAAATCAATATATTCTTCAAATAGATTCATTGCTAGTCTAATACATGTTTTAGAACTAATTTCTTTCCCAGAAGTGAGTAATTGAATTCTTTGCAGTCCTCAGCAAAAAGTAAAACATACCTGATGCTTCTTTATTTTACAGAGTAAAAGTTCTCAAAAAGAAAACTATTTATGACATCACATTTTAATATTTGGTGTGATTTCACATAGAATTTCAGCATTTATCTCAGTAATTTGTATTTTGAATAAACAAGAACAATGAAGACACTGAAATACATATATATGTGTGTGTGTGTGTGTGTGTGTGTGTGTGTGTGTGTGTGTGTGTGTGAAACATATAGAAAAAAATTTGAAATGCTAGCAGAAATGGCAGGTTTTTTTCTGTCTTTCAATGATACATCTTATCTTAGCAGACTTTTTTCTTTCTAATTTTTCTGAATTTAGTAGATAATCTTTTCAGAAACAAAATGACAGTGTCATCAGTAATACTAATTGTCTTGACTAGTAAATTATCTCACATGACCAAAATCAGGTGAGTTAACTCATTACCTTCAATTTGGCTAATGAAACCACTTTGATTTTTTAAAAGAAAATGTGTTCTATAGGCCAATTATTTAACAAGTAGTGATTTTATAAAGGAAAAAAGAGAAACAATAGAAATTTTCTGCCTATAAATATGTCTTAGAGTAAATTTGAATCAAGCAGGAATTTTCCAACTTTGGAAAGCTTCTGGCAAAAGTAGATAGAAGTACGATGTTCCTTCAGAGGTAAAAGTCAGTATCTATGTATTTTGAAGCAGTTTACAGTTTACTATGTTTATCTTTTCATTGGTAATTTCCATAATTGTTAAATAACCAATTATACCAAAGTGCAAAATACTGAATAAGCAGAAATACCAGTTAGATTGAGTTTATTGACTTCTTATTTAAGGACAATATGTATTTAGAATTTACAGTTATCTTGAACTATATCCTTTCTTTAATGAATTTATATCTGTTTGACAATATGCAAAAAGAACAGAGAAGAAAAACACCCTCTCTCTTCTTTCAGTCACACAAATTCCTTTTTAATCCTATGTATTTAGATATGCAAACAGAAAATGAACACTAGGTAAATATTGGATACAGCACTTGTTGCTACCAAATCATGATTTGTATCTGAGAATGTATTTATAGCTTGAGCATTTCCTGCATTCCTAATTACCATATTTGAGTTCTTATCTTCTTTGTAGCCATTTAAGAGTGGTTCTACACTCATTTTAAATCTTCTGCAATCACCTCAGATATAGGTAAATTTAAATATAGTGTCTGATTCGGTTCAGAAGTTACGATGCCCCTGGAGCAGCACCAGTGAGTTGCCTTCTGTTTATAGAATTCTGACTCTCAAATTCAGAGCCATGACCTCCCTCCCACCTCTGTCAGGGACAGTAAGGGTTCCAGAGGACTCAGTTCTCCTCCACTAACTTGCAGGTTTATGCAGATGCCGGAGTTCCTGGGTTTAAGAAGCTTCTTGAAGGCTTTTACTTTAGACATTATACTGAAGATTTTCCTCTTTCCTTCATGATTATCTAACAAATAATCATCAAAAACCTCTTTATTCTCTGCCTTAGTTGCCCCATTTTGTGCTTGTCTGTCCCTCTGAGCCTCACCTTAACAAATTCTGGCATCTGTGCTTTAAAGATTTGGGTGTTTAGGCTAGCTTGCAACTCTCTGAGAGTGTTAACCAAAGTGTTTCACCACAGTGTCAGACAATAATAAGGGAGAAAAAGAGGAATAAAGAAAGGAAAAAATAGTAACTAGAATGAAATAGAAGTCATAAACACTATCAAAATTTCCATGATTGGAGGAACCTTGGTTCCAATCAGCACTTCAAAGGCTCAGAATTCTACCAGGTAGTAATGGAGAGAACCAGAGAGCTCACCTCACCCTGTAGTTCTCAATCTGGGCTGCTGGTTATAGTCACAGAGGAACTTTTTTTAAATTTTTGCTACCAGGGTTTCATGCAGATCCCTTTAAAAGTGATGTCTCAGCAACAGCACAACTTTAAAAATCTCCCAGATGGGAACTTACCTGGTGGTCCAGTGGTTAAGAATCCCCCTACCAATGAAGGGGACACAGGTTCGATCTTGGTCAGGGGACTAAGATCTCAAATACTGAGAGCAACTGAGCCCGAGAGCTGCGACTAGAGAAAGCTCACACACGAAATCAAAGGCTCAGAGCAGCCAAAATAAATAAAATAAAAAATAAATTTAAAAATTAAAATTTCCAGGTGATTTTAATGTGCAGCCAGGGTGAACTAATTGGCTCCCAGAAGATACATGTGTCGTAAGAATCCTATTTTGGACAGAAGCCCAACTGGCGGCTTGTCTGTGATCTGGTCACAGTCGGACAGAGTCTGGGATGAGAAACAAGTGCAGATAATTTCCTCTTGGCTCTTGAAACCCATTTGAGACAGGAGTTCCCAAATGTGACAACTCGATTGGAGGACATACAAGATACAATTGCCTTTCACAGTTTTCATCCTGAATGAAACCTCAAATTTCTCATCTAGTTGCAACTTAACTTACAGATGACATGATAGGAAATAAAACTCAACTATAAATCCATAGTTTGCAAAGGATGATCCCTTCACTAGTAGCACCAAAATCATGTGGAAAGTTGTTAGGCATGCAGACCATTGGGTCTCAACCTAGACTTACTGAATGAGAAACTCTGGGAAGGGGACCTGACCCCTAGTTTGACTGACCTTAGCCTTCTGTGTGAGTCTGATGCATGCTTACTTTTAGGACACACTGAAGCAGAGACTGCAGAGGAGAAAACAGACAGTTGAATAGAATGTGTTCACACCTTCATGGGGTAAGCGTAGAGTTCTGGAGAGGGTCAGGAAAAGAAATCTGATGCAAATCTGCACAAAGCAAGTAAAGGGAATGATACATGTATGTATTTGGCAACTTTCTATGTCCTTTTCAAATTATTTAACATTTTTTTCATATATATGTATATATAAATATGTGGTGTTGTGTAGAAATATATATATATATATATAGAGAGAGAGAGAGAGATGAATTGCAAGCTGGAATCAAGATTGTTGGGAGAAATATCAATAATGTCAGATATGCAGATGATAACACCTTTATGGCAGAAAGTGAAGAAGAACTAAAGAGCCCCTTGATGAAAGTGAAAGAGGAGAGTGAAAAAGTTGGCTTAAAGCTCAACATTCAGAAAAGTAAGATCACAGCATACGATCCCATCACTTCAGGGCAAATAGATGGGAAAACAGTGGAAACAGTTGGAGACTTTATCTTCTTGGACTCCAAAATCACTGCAGATGGTGATTGCAGCCATGTAATTAAAAGATGCTTGTTCCTTGGAAGAAAAGTTATGACCAACCTAGACAGCATCATATTAAAAAACAGAGACATTACTTTGCCAACAAAAGTCTGTCTAGTCAAAGCTATGGTTTTTCCAGTAGTCATGTATGGATGGGAGAGTTGGACTATAAAGAAAGATGAGCACTGAAGAATTGATGCTTTTGAATTGTGGTGTTGGAGAAGACTCTTGAGAGTCCCTTGGACTGGAAGAAGATCCAACCAGTCCATCCTAAAGGAGATCAGTCCTGAGTGTTCAATGGAAGGACTAATGCTGAAGCTGAAACTCCAATACTTTGGCCACCTGATGGGAAGAACTGACTCATTTGAAAAGACCCTGATGCTGAAAAAGATTGGGAGGAGAAGGGGACAACAGAGGATGAGATGACTGGATGGCATCACTGACTCAATGGACATGAGTTTGAGTAAACTCCGGGAGTTGGTGATGGGCAGGGAGGCCTGACATGTTGCAGTCCATGGGGTCACAAAGAGTCAGACACGACTGAGCGACTGAACTGAACTGAACTGAACTGATGCATGTGTACACGCTTAGTCACTCGTCAGTCGTGTCTGACTGTTTGCAACCCCATGGACTGTAGCCTGTTGGGTCCTTTGTCCGTGGAATTTTCCAGGCAAGAATACTGGAGCCAGTTGCCATTTCCTTCTCCTGGGGCTCTTTCTGACCAGGTATCAAAAGTATGTCTCCGGTGTCTCCTGCATTAGTAGGCAGATATTCTTTACCACTGTGCCAGTTGGAAAGCACATGTGCTTTGGGTATATACATGTATACATACTTATGCATGTGTATATGGTATACATACATGTATATACCCAAGCATGTGTATATAGCCCTATATACATGTATATATAGGGCTTCCCTCTTGGCAATGTAAAATTCACCTGCAATGTAGGAGTCATAGGTTCAATCCCTTGGTTGGAAAGATCCCTGGAGAAGGAAATGGCAACATGGGAAATCCCATGGACAGAGGAGTCTGGCAGTCAGTCCTGGGGTCACAAAGGTTGGATATGGCTTAGTGACTAAACCACCATGACATGTGCATATATATATATGAAAGTGAAAGTTGCTCAGTCGTGTCCAACTCTTTGCAACCCCATAAGACTATACAGTCCATGAAATTCTCCAAGCCAGAATACTGGAATGGGTAGTCTTTCCCTTCTCCAGGGGATCTTCTCAACCCAGGGATCTAACCCAGGTCTCCCACATTGTGGGAGATTCTTTACCAGCTGAGCCACAAGGAAAGCCCAAGAATACTGGAATGGGTAGCCTTTCCCTTCTCCATTGGATCTTCCTGACCCGGGAATCCAACCGGGCTCTCCTCCATTGCAGGTGGATACTTTACTAAATGAGCTATGAGAGAAGCGCATGTATATGTATACACACATGCATGCATATATATATATAAATATACACATAGATATACACACACACATACATGTATACATATATGTGTATATATGTATAAACATGCCTGTGCATTCACACACACACCAAAAGGATAACAGAAAATCAAGACATGAAAACAGGGTAGAAAACTACTAAATCCACAAAAAAAGGCAAACATGGAGATCTACTGCAAGTTCTAATTTTCATAGGTACAATGGTCAAAGCAAAGAAAGAAACAGGATTCAGAGAAAAGCAAAGCAAGTGTTCAGATGAAATATGGTTTTTTCTAGTAATGAAAAATAACTGAGCAAATTTCTCTCCTTATAATGATTGAGGACATCTCGATAGACTGAGTTGCATCCTTGGCTACCTGGTGTAAGCAACATGTACCACTTTCTTTGACAGTCAAGGTTTGGCAGAGGACAGGGTTAAGGTCCATATCAAGAAGTTAGAGAGCTACCTCAAGATGAGCACTTAAAAGGACGTTTTTCCATCTCCAAAACTCCCTGGAAACTCAGTATTTGTGGGCAAAAAAGAACATCAAAGAAGCAAATGCCTGCGTCCACTGGCAATCTGCACTTTTTCTTGAGAAATAACTCAAGATCAATCTTCTCTTGTGTAACCACTTTAATTATGATTATATAATATATATATATAATAACTTGCACATTCTCACAAGGATGATTTTAAAATGATATCATGCCTTGTTTTATTTTTATTTCAATATTAAATAAAATGTGCCATTGCAAGAGCCTATAGATTTTATAACAAATACAAAGATGTATCCTGAAAGTCACAGCTTATATTTTTTTTATTGTTTTATAAAACTGACTATGTACAATAAGTCATTGGTGAAGAAAAGAAAAGGTTGGGGTAAAATTAATTTACATTTGTTTAGGAAGTGCCTTCAAAGAATAGGAAAAAAGAGAATATGCTTCTTCTTCTTCTTCACCATCCCCCCTCACTTTTGCCACACTGACCCAATGTGACAAAATGCAACTATAGGTTGAGGCCACCCAGTTAAAAGTATTCACATTCATACTGATTCACTACAAATGAAGCCACACTTCCACTATCCCTTGGGAGATATCTTAGCCCAAATTCTACTCTGTGCAGAAACATGGCTCAGAAATGAATTTAGCTTCTGTACTTACTTCATACCTTTCCCAGTGGTGAGTTAGCATGCAGATTAATTCTCATGTACTTGTCACAAAAATATATTGCAAAGACAGACACCTGCAATTCTATTTGCAACTGTTTAATTCCTCTGCATTTTGTCAAATGCCATTAAGGGATGAAGTGTGGGAATCAGCAAACTCTGCTCCAGTGATTCATGAATATAATGTCAATATTCTGCATGGAGTGAAATATATACATTTATGTCTATAACATACATATATGTATGTATGTATACAATAGATACATAATCTCCTGTAATAGTTGAAGCTGTTATAATTAGACTTAAGTAAAATGCTATTTGTATGAAATCAAACTGAATCTAGTAGCAGTTTATATTCATCATGTACATCCTTAGAGAATTTACACATTAAGATGCTATTTGAAAAGTAAAATGGTTTAAAAATAAAAGGTGGTTTTCATCATAGTAACAGTCAAGAGGTTTTTAAATATTAAACCCAGAATTTTACCTTCTCTCTTCTCTGTGCCTTAAAGAAAAAGACATAGCTGCATCAATATCAAGAAAGTGGAGGAATATTACCGTTGTTCATATTATATATCAGCTATAGCTCATTAGAAAACAAAATAACTGGGAATTTATCATGACAGCCATCTACTCTTTATTTAACTTACATTATGCATAGTGCAACACCATACTTGAAGTTATCCTTCTCCACTTGCATTTCTCACTTTTGTACTTTGTGCATGAGAAGAAATGTTCTGTTTTATCTTTCATTAAACTTTCTGTTGAAGCTATACATTTAAAAAATTTAATTGTTTCTATCTTCACATTAAGACAGCTGCTTCAAAGACTTAACAAAAAGGCAAAGGTAACTGGAAAGAGATAAAGTGATTGTATCTGGTATACATAATTAATGAAATTCATTCATACTTGATGTGCAGGAAAAATGATACTAATTTATCATTTAGATTATGCCATAGTGAAAAATTTTGCCCCCCGAAGAGAAAGATCAAAAATTCATGGGAGGTTTGAACAAGAATACAAAATAAAGAGCAGGCATTGAATAAAGATTCAATGAACAGCATTGAAAAGGTTCAAACACATCCACAAATCTGAGCAATGGAAAAATGCTAATGACAGCTGAAGACAAACCCCTTTCTCTGGTTTTAATTTTATCTTCTAGGAAACTGAAGCAGAATTATCATAAACCTAAATGGAATGTCTGAATATAGATTGCAGAGATCAGAGATGTACATCATAGCTGGCATGAAATGTTATGTTTTATATGGTTTGACTTCAAAGAGTACAAAGACATCCCTGGACTTGAGTATGCATGTGGGGTGGAAGGGCGGCGGGGCAAATTATTCTTAACACTCTCCTATTCTCTAGAAGATTCTCACTTACCAGGCTGCTCCAGAAGCTGCCCAGGAAGCAACTCTCACTTACTGATGATAAGACACAGTACTTTTCCAAACTGCTCAAATATATAAATCCATCAAATATTCCTGAATTTGTTAACTTATTAGCAAATGAGAGAAAAGAAAGTGGAATAAATTGGAGAAGTATTCTTAGATCTTTGTATTTTTTAGTTTATTTCAGTATTTCTTTTAGTGATTTTTTTACAGTAGTTGTGGTTATTGTAAAGGAAATTAAAAATAAACTATTACTTTAATTTATACCTTTACCTAAATAATCACTATTTAGATTTTTAAATATTACCTTATAATATTTTAATGCATTTAATTTTAATAGGGTTGTTCTGATTTTTCAGTTGTGTTTCTTAATGGCAACATATAAAGTTGATACATACCTTTTGAAGAATGAAACCTGTCAGAAAAAATTTCTTAGTGTTTTTGTCTTAATGGAAAGTTTGTTCTACTGGGATTCTGAAC